>BSBM01000729.1:4955000-5182500 GCA_027924585.1 Larix kaempferi | reverse complement strand
CATGCTCATGCACCTCATCTCCTCCCTTTGTAATGCAGTTTTGAGATATGCTCATGCACCTCATGATGATGATGATGATGATGATGGTGATGAGGATGATGATGGTGGTGATGATGATGATAATGATGAGATGATGAAAAGGAATACGATGATGATGAGGAGGAGGATGATGACGATGATGAATATGATGATGATGATGGAGATGTTGATGAGGAAGGGGCATATGATGAAGCTGATGAAGATGTTGATGATGATGATGGTGGTGATCATCAACATCATAACCATCATGAACATCTTCATCATCATTGTCATCTCCCCCTTCTTTGTCAACATCTCCGTCATCATCATCTTCTTCATCATCATCATCATCATCTTATTCACCATGATCCATCACCATCACCATCACCATCATCATCATCAACATCTCCATCATCAATGTCATCTCCCCTTCATCATCAACATCTCCTTCATCATCATCTTCCTCATCAACATCTCCATCATCATCATCATCATCATCATCATCATCGTCATCATCCTCATCATCATCATCATCGTCCTCCTCTTCATCATCTCATCATCATCATCATCATCATCATCGTGATCATCATATTCATCATCATCATCATCATCATCATCGTTCTCCTCCTCATCATCATTGTCATCTCCCCCTTCCTCATCAACATCATCCTCATCATAACCATCATCATCACCATCACCATCACGATGGTGATGCAGATGATGATGATGATGATGGTGGTGAACACGATGATAATGATGGAGATGTTGATGAGGAAGGGGGAGATGACAATGATGAGGAGGAGGAGAATGATGATGATGATGATGAGGATGACGATGATGATGATGGTGAGGATGATGATGATGATGGTGACGATGACGATGATGACGATGATGATGGTGATGAGGATGTGACACAAGGGCACCTCATCGCAACAATGTTCTTGCTTAGCAATACACACGACAAGACCACAATGTTCACACAACACAACATGCAAACAACATGCCAGAAGCTGGCTTACATTACTCTTTTGAATCGTTTACAATGCAGAATAACTGTAAATACAAATAACTAACTATTTGTCGGCCTCAGCCGTTACAATACAGAAGTAACTGTGGTGTGCTCTCTCAGTGTGTCGACCTCACCCTCTCCTGGTTTGCTGTGGAACTCTGAGCTTTGGCTCCATCTCCTCTTCGGCTCTGCTTGACTCTCCAAAATTCCAAGTCCCTCAACTGATTCAAACTCTCTCGTCTTCTACTCCACTTCTGTTGTTACCGAGACCACTACGATCCCCGAGACACGTATCCTCCTGTCAGTGTTAAATTTTCAGAATTTACTTTAATCTGATCTAGGATCTTAACTGAGAGAACAACATGTACAACAAATCTACATTATATCAATCATGGAAACAATAATGCAATCACACAAGAGACATAGAGTTTACTTGGGGAAAACCGTAAAGGTGAAAAGCCCCAATAACTTCCTCAGAGATAAATAGAGCAATGATACAACCAGAATACAAGAGATAGTCTTCTCCTAGCAGCAGAGCCTCCTCCTCCACAAGTGCGCCACTCTCCACAATGTGAGTGAGAGAATAGAATGTATAAAATGAGAGAGACACACTCTCTATTTATACACTAACTTGACTTGACCTTTACTCAACTAGGTCGGCCTCAACTTAACCACTTAACATAATGCTGACTGGGCCGACCCCCACTAGGGTGGTCTAATAACCCTTTGACCCACATGGACAACCCCCAATAGGGTGGTCTAATAACCCTTTGACCCACATGACTTATATAGGGCCGACCCCAACAAGGTGGTCTAATAACCCATCAAGTATAAGTTACGACACTTACAATATAAATGACTACACTTCCGTATAGAGGAATAATAACATCTCTATAGGAATACAACCACTTCCGTATAGAGGAATAATAACATCTCTATAGGAATACAATATACATATATGTGAAATACATTCCGAAGTTACAGATACATCAACACTCCCTCTTAACTAGGAAGGTATTTCTCGACACAGGTCTTCTAGCACAAGTCATCTTCTCTAGATCATCATCACTGGATAATCGTCATTGAGTCATCATCATCGTCACTGCTGCTGCTATCTCAATAAATCTCTGAATCTACTCGTCATAGGAAGTTCTACAGAGCCAGTCCTTTTTCATACTGGATGTAGGCCATACTGTGGAAATCTCAGGACTTGTTACGTGCATCATAAAACCTTAAAAGAGTATCTTGACTAGCAAGAACCCTAAAGAGCATCTGAGGCCTTTTTCATCCTGTCCAGATCTCCAGGACTTATTACATGTGACCCCACCACAAAACCTCGAAAGAGAATCCCAGGACTGATTACGAGCACAAGGCTCAACCTATCGGATCTCCCAGGGAACAAATTACATGTGGTCACCACAAAACCTTGAAAGAGCATCCCAGGACTGATTACGAGCACAAGGCTCAACCTATCAGATCTTCCAGGGCACAAATTACATGCCATAGGACAAAACCTTGAAAGACCATCTGCCAGATATCCCAGGGCACAAATTACATGCCATTAGCAAAACCTCGAAAGACTATCTGCAAATCTCCCAAGGCACAAATTATATGTCCTCCCAAGCAAAACCTCGAAAGATCATTTTACAGATATCCCAGGGTACAAATTACATGCCATAGGCAAAACCTCGAAAGACTATCTGCAAATCTCCCAGGGCACAAATTACATGCTTATCTGCACAACCTATTCCACGGCCACAGAGTATCAACCTAATACTCACCATACATCATCCTGATCATCATCACTGCAACATCCTGCAGCATGTCATCTGGAGCAACATCCCGAAGCTCGTCATCCATGATCATCCTGATCATACAATGCATCTACCTTATGCATACCAAGTATCTACCTTATACATATCATCATACATGATCCACCTGATCATACCTGATACATATCAACATACATGATCTACCTGATGATACAATGTATCCACCTGATACATATACAGATACATGGTCCAAGCATCCAACATGATGCATATACAAAATACATACAAATGATCCAACTAATCATATATAGCATCCAACATGATGCGTACATACATAAATGATCCAACTGATCATAACAAGCATCCAATATGATGCAATGATCCAACTGATCATAACAAGCATCCAACATGATGCATATACATATACAGAGTAGTAACTGGAGCATCGTCCTGATACTCATCATCCATGATCCTCCTGATCATCATAGCATCATCCTCTTCATATCATCTCATCATCCACGAAGCACAGCCTAGATGCACATCATCCAGCACTTACACCACCGACATGGGAGAACACATCTACCACCATTCGAGGAAGGCTCCAGCCCTTACTTTTTCACCATGGGAGAACACATCTACCACCATGTGAAAAATGGCTCAGCAATTACATCATGACCAAGGGAGAAGACATCAACCATGTCAGGAAAGCTCATGTGCATCTGCATCTTCCGGACTCATCACTTCCCTTCGGAAGGAACCTCGATCTGAAGTGCACCAAGCCTCTCTCTGAAGTACTCAAACTGCACTCTGGCCAACGGCTTGGTCAATACATCTGCAACCTGCTCATCCGTCGCAACATACTCTACTTCGGCTGTACTCAGTGCTACGCAGGACTGCTTCCTGCTAAACCAAGAGATCACACCTGATCCCATACTGAAGCAGCACCCAAATGTGCTTTTCCTATCTGCAGCACTGCTTGCCTAATCTAAATCAACATAACCCTGCAGGTTAAACTTTTGATTCGCATCATACTTGAGCCCATAATCAACCGTACCCTTTAGGTACCTCAGAATATGCTTTACAGCAACCAGGTGAACATCTCTCGGATGTGTCAGGAACTCGCTCAATGTGTTCACCCCAAAGAAAATATCTGGTCTTGTGTTCGTCAGGTACATAGAGGACCCAATCATCTGACGATACATCACGACATCAACCAGATCAGATGAAGCATCACATAGAAGCTTCAGGTTCGATGCCATAGGTGTGGCCATATCCTTGTAGTCCATCATCCCGAACCTCTTTAGGATCTCTACTGCATACTTCCCTTGTCCAAGGAAGATTCCATCTGCACTCTGCCACACCTCCATGCCAAAAACAAATAGTGCATCATCCCCAAGTTCTTCATCTCGAACTCGGCAGCAAGCTTCCTCTGCGTGTCGACAATCAATCTATCCTCACCTGTTACAAACAGGTCATCCACATTGTAGTATCACTAGATTTCCTTCCTCAACCTTGTAGTGAAGGTTGGAATCCGCTTTACTCTTGGTAAAGCCCAAACTGGATAGAAAGCTGTCTATCCTACCATACCAAGTTCTGCACATATATGACTCCCTGTCATGTGTCTCAGAACCAAGTGGCTACTCCACGTACACTTCTTCTTCAACTACAGAAAGTTGTCTTGAAATCCATATGGTGTATCTTCCCTATCATCACTGCAGCCGGAGCAAGTACTGATCTAATGGAAGTGTATCTGGATACAGGAGCAAAAGTCTCTATGCTACCAGCTACAGCATGCTTGATATTGTAGCTTCTCTTGGAAGTCACTACAGACTCCCCTTCAGGTCTTGGGACTGCATCCCAAACATCTTCGTGATCAACTGGTACTCCTCGATCATGGCATTCTTCCCATATCCTAGGAACTTCAATATCTTCGATATTTTCAATAGATAACTTTGTTGCTGAACAAATGTTGTAGTCCTTCTTTTGTAGGTGATGGTATATGATCTTTCCTACACAACAAGTTAAATTGCATGATTAGAAAACATGTCATAGTTTTCAGAACAAATTCTTACACATAAAGAAATATGTCATACAGTCATGCAATTATCTTAGCCAATGCTTCAATACAACATTTATCCATATCCCGTAACTTTCTAGATGCCTTCCAATCTCTACCAAAACATTGTTAAGAGTGTGCACAACTCCCAACATGTCAGCAAAGAGGTTTCATTGTAGATAAGTAGCAATCGAATGTTGTACAGTGCCATAGGCCACTTACCCATGCATATTAGTAGTATACTGTTCATCAATGGAACTATTCTAATATGCATAATACACAACCTAATTCTAGGAACATCAGTATATACATTATTGAAGAGTATTATTTAAACAATAAAATATGCAAGTAATGACAATTCAAATACTTATCTTTGTTTGTTTGTTGGGCTGACTCCCTCTTAGTCTTTGCTTCTTTTTTGCAACTCCATTCTTATGTGGATTGTGAGAAGTGGTCAACTCCCTCTGAATATCTACATCCTTGCAGAAACTACTGAAATGTGATCCTTTGCTTTCTTGCAGGAACAACTGGAGTGTGCTCCCTCTTGATCTTTGCTTCCTGCATTACCTGTCCTTGAACTTACATCCATCCTTAATCACTATGCATGCTTACTAGTATCATCTTAATACTATCAAAATACAATAATCTTAAACATGTATATTCATGATCATTCATAGATAATAAACATTAGTATTCAAGGTTTCAAGGAAGTCTTCTTTTACTCATACATATTCTTATTTGATCATAGGACTCTTCTAGTTAGTTGAATCATCAATCAATATAAGAGATATAATATGCATAAAACCCGTGATTATTCAAACCTATACCTTCATGATTCTTCTGGTTAGTCATATCATCAATTATGGTAAGAAACATAATATGCATACAACCATGATTATTCAAACCTATGACTTCATGAATAATCATTATCAACAACACAATAGTATAATATCCTAACACAAGGTAGGATTCTAGAATGATATAGGAAAAACATACCTGGATTAGCATGCTAGCTAGTTATGTCTAACATACCCACATAATGTCTTTTGGTTCTCTTCAGCGACTTGTCCTAGTAACCTGCATGTCTCATAAGTTAACCATTGTAGAACCAAGTTATACATACCTCGAAAGTAGATCTTCTATGTGATCCATGACAATGGATGAATCTTTGTCTTCATGTCACCAAGATCATATTTTCTTGAAGTAGAACATGATTTGTCTTTCTTGGTGTACCTTTTATGTTAGCAGACGACATAAACCTCATACAACATCACAATGCATTAGTACATTCATAAGTGTCAAAACCTTAATCAATGAATATCTTCTATTAAGGTGATACGACAAGTCTAGTAATTAATCAAGATTGTACTGTAATGATATGAAGACAAACATATGATAAACTTAACCATGAAACAGACCTATAAGCCATACCTGTCAAGATTGCTTGTAATCTTCTTATGGAAGGCCTTAGCCTCATCTCCCTCTGAGACAAGAACTTCTTCACTTATGCAGGTGACCAATCCATCTTCTTCTAGGATTAACCCAATCCACTTGATTTGCAAGAACTGGACCTAGAGCTGGATTAGGGTTTGTCAAAGAAACCCCAAAAATTCAAACTTTGAATTTCAAACTTCCGAAAGGGTAGAAATATGTGCCTTGATGAGCTGATCAAGCTGATATGTTTAGAATTTGAAAACTGCAAAGTTTCACCCCTCGAAATTGCCTTTTAGATTTCCGGATTCACTGGGGAGGACCCTGAATTAGGGTTTGAGTTTCCCATAGCTTCACCCAACCAAAATATTTGATTCAAATCTCTAAGCTTTGATTTTTCTGAGTAGCTTCCATCCATGGTCACAGATTTCCAAAATTCCAATTTTTTGCAGAAGCCCTAATTTTCCATCTTTCCGATCAAAGTCCCGAACTGGGGTTTGATCAAACCCGGCCTTCTACCCAACCAAAAAATCTGATCTTGGTATCTAAATTTCGATTTTGATGAGTAGCATCTAGCCGTGGTCTCCGAGTACAAAAATTCCAACTTTCTCCGAAGCCCTAAATTCCGGAAGCCATGAATGAAGGTGCTAAAAAATAATTCTATTTTGAAAGAAATATGTACCTGATTGTTTCTGGTGTAACTCTAAAATTTTTGATCCACAAGGTCTGAAAAGTTTTCTTGAGATAGCCCGACCTGTTATCTTTCCATCCCGATAGGTCTGACCTCAATTGGATTCTCTGAGAGAGAGTTATGCCAAGTTTCGTAACGTGACCTGTTTATGGGATAATACAAGAGAGCAAATTTGTACGGCATGCCACGTGTCACTGGTTCAACTTCAGCCTCTGAAAAATTTGCTTGAGGTAGCCAGACCTGTTACCTTTCCATCTTTATAGGTCTGACCTCAATTGTATTCTCTGAGAGAGCGTTATGCCAAGTGTCGCAACGTGACCTGTTTATGAGATAATACAGGAGAGCGAACTTGTACAGCATGCCACGTGTAACGGGTTCAACTTCGGTCTCTGAATACTTTTCCTAAGATAGTAAAGTCTGTGTACTACCTGTCACTTTTTACGAAATGTCATTTGGAGCTTCCTAGCGCAGGTTATGACCTTTTTCCCAAGGTAACCTGATTTTGACTCAGATCTGGAAGAGGCAGAAACCCTATATTGTACAGATCATAAATCACAAAGTAAAATGAATTAGAGGTTTTCCTTTCGACACAAGGTACATGGGGATCTGATCTTCGACCTATAAAAGTGTCAGATCCAAAAACGTTGCCAAAACGTATTTATAGTGAAATTTCTACGATGACTGGTTGTTTTTCTATATCAAGACCTAGCATCGTAAGTGCAACAAGTGTCATACATGCCATATCATGCCTTCTTTCAGGCTAGCTCTGATCCCATGTTAAATTTTCAGAATTTAATTCAATATGATCTAGGATCTTAAATGAGAGAACAACATGTATAGCAAATCTACAGCATATCAATAATGGACACAATAATGCAAGCACATAAGAGACAGAGTTTACTTGGGGAAAACCGTAAAGGTGAAAAACCCCAATAACTTCCTCAGAGATAGATAGAGCAATGATACAACCAGAATACAAGAGATAGTCTTCTCCTAGCAGTAGAGCCTCCTCCTCTACAAGTGCGCCACTCTCCACAATGTGAGTGAGAGAATAGAATGTATAAAATGAGAGAGACACACTCTTTATTTATACACTAACTTGACTTGACCTTTACTCAACTAGGTCAGCCTCAACTTAACCACTTAACATAATGCTAACTGGGATGACCCCCACTAGGGTGGTCTAATAACCCTTTGAACCACATGGTCGACCCCCAATACGGTGGTCTAATAACCCTTCGACCCACATGACTTATATAGGGCCGACCCCAACAAGGTGGTCTAATAACCCATCAAGTATAAGTTACGACACTTACAATATAAATGACGACACTTCCGTATAGAGGAATAATAACATCTCTATAGGAATACAATATACATATATTTGAAATACATTTCGAAGTTACATATACATCAACAGTCAGTTGATCCTTCCATGATCCTGCAGACCTGCAACTATCAGCAAATGACTATGCTGCACAGCCTCTAACTATGACGACATCTGTCATGTCTTCACCCACCTGCAATAACTGCTATTAACTTCCTCAGCAACTCCGAACTGTTTCCAAGTACTCTTCTTGACTTCTACGCTTCCCCTCTAACAAGCTAAAGTAAACCATCCCATCGACCATACTGTCCTCTGTCATCTTCAACTCTCCTGTTGGCTTCACTCTGTGCTTTAGGCTTCGCCATTCTGCCCCGTCCTCCTCGATTGGCTCATGCCCAACCTGTCAATGTCATGGTTCGACAACATGTCGGCCTTCCTACTACTCTATGACAGCTTGTCACATATCGACATTCGCATGTCGACTATCGGCTTGTCGTCTGTCGACACTGACATGTCGACTCTCGACTTATTCACTCCTGTCGACTGCTTTGATAACTTCTGCTCGACTTATTGATTTCAACGAGTCAATATGCTTCATGGACCAATGGTCATCGACACTCCCTCTGGTCGGATCCCTTATGTCGATCAACTTCGACTGATCTGCCTAGGCCCTGATGCTCCTGCATTAGACTCCCCAGGTGAAACTAAACTGGACTGCTCCGTCAGTCTCTTGAACTCTTCTTCGGAAATCCATGTTGCCTCCTACAACTCATCATCCTTCCATTGCACCAAGTATTCTTTCCTTCGCGAACTACGCATACGCTCGACTTCGCGTTCCTCTATTACTTTTGCGATCTCCTCCATGTGTCGATCGGGAATCTACGTTGTGCAGTCGATGTTCGACACTTCTGCGCTTCCACTACTTTAACCTTCTTCGAACTTGTATAGATCTGAGACATTGAACGTTGGTGAAATTCTCAAGTCATTCGGAAGCTCCAAAACATAAGCATTGTCTGAAATCTTCCTCAATATCTTACATGGTCCAATCTTCTTTAGCTTCAGCTTGTTATAAGTCCCTGTCGGAAATCTCTCTTTCTGCAAATGTGCATAGACCAAGTCTCCTTCACTGAGAGACTGTAGTCTCTTCTTCCTATCGTCTCTCAACTTCTATGTCGCGTTTCTCTTTTCTATGCACTTTCGCACATCTTCATGAACTTCTTTCATGTGCTCTACGAATGATTCTGCATCCGCACTTTTCCTGGCTTTTGTCGGTAACTCGACCAAATCCACCACTCCATGTGGGCTTCTTCCCTGAACAATCTGGAATGGGCTCAAACCTGTCGACCGATTCACAATAATGTTCTAAGCGAATTCTGCTTGCTCCGACACATTTTCCCACTGCTTGGGTCTATCGGCCATCAAACATCTCAGAAGGTTTACCAAACTTCTATTGACCACCTTGGTTTGTTCATCTTTCTGCGGATGATATGCCGAACTAAACTGCAACCTCGTGTCCATTTTGTTCCATAGGGTTCTCTAGAAATGTCCCATAAACTTGGTATCTCTGTCTAATGCAATACTCTTCGGAAACCCTTGCAATCTGACTACTTCTTTGAAGAATAGTACAGCAATGCCATTGGCGTCACTTATCTTCTGAAACAGAATAAATTGTGCCATTTTTGTAAATCTGTCGACTACAACGAATATTGAATCGCTCCTTTGTTGCATCTTCGGAAATCCTAGCACAAAATCCATGCTCAGGTGCTCCCATGGGGTATTTGGTACCGGAAACGGTGTATACAACCCTGTGTTCTGACTTCTTCCATTCACCAACTGGAAAAATCTACATTGTCGAACCCACTTTTCGACATCTATCGCCATTCCTGGCCAACAATATTTATCTTCAATGAATGCCTTAGTCTTGTCGATGCCAAAATGGCCTGCTAATCTGTCTCTATGCAACTCTCGGATTAGGTTCTCTCGCACTGATCCTCCGGGAATACACAACTTTCGTCCCTTGAATAGGTATCCCTCTTGGATGAAATAATCCAAGTATGGAGTCTTGTCAACACTCCATGGCTCATGACAAGCTCCCCATGCTTTCGCAAAATTCTCGTCGGTAGCATACTCTGTCTTCACTGACTCTATTCATGTTTCCTTAACTGTCGCCGTGTTCAACAATGCAACTCTTATGATCATCACGTCAGCAACCTTATTCGACTTGCCTGACCTATGTCGCAACATGAATGTATATCCCTATAGGAATTTGACCCATTTCATGTGTCGCTGATTTAACTTCGACTGAGTATTCAGATAACTCAGTGCTTGATGGTCTGTGTACAACACAAATTCGTTGGGAAACAAGTAATTCCTCCACTTCTTCAATGCTTGGACAATAGCAGAGAATTCCTGGTCATAGACAGAATATTTCCGCTTCACATCAACCAACTTCTCACTGAAGAATGCAATTGGTCAGCCCTCCTGGCTCAACACTGCTCCAATTGCTATTCCACTTCATCCCAATTGACCTGGAAAAATTTGTCAAAATATGAGAGTGCTAACACTAGTCTCTCAGTGACCTTTTCCTTCAACTTTTCGAAAGCTCGTTGGGATGCTTCCATCCACTTGAACTCTCCCTTGTGCATACACTCTGTCAATGGTGCGGAAATATGACTTAATCGCCTAATGAACTTCATGTAGAAAGTGGCAAGTCCATGGAAACTCCTCACTGTAGTCGCACTTGTCGGTTCAGGCTAATCCAATATCGCCTTCACCTTTTCTGGGTCCATCACCAACCCTTTACCCGAGATTATGAATCGCAAGTATACTAGTTCTTCCTTCATGAAGAAACACTTTTGCAGGTTCACCATCATCTTCTCTTCCTGCAACTTCTGCAATAACTGTCGAATGTGCCCCAAGTGTTCTACCTTGGTTCGACTGAAAATCAGAATGTCATCTAAATAGACTACGACAAACTTTCCCAAGAATGGTTTTAGTACTTCATTCATCAATTGCATGAATGTATTGGGTGCATTAGTCAATCCAAATGGCATGACTAACCACTCATACAACCCTTCCTTTGTCTTGAATGTTGTCTTCCATTCATCTCCTTCTCTAACCCGAATCTGGTGATAATCGCTCTTCAGGTCTATCTTCGTGTAGTACTTCGCTCCACCCAAACAATCCATTAAGTTGTCCATTCTTAGAAATGGAAACCGATACTTGATCGTGATCTTGTTGATAGCTTTGGAGTCTGTACACATCCTCCCTTCTCCACCTTTATTTGGCGCTAATACTGTTGGTACCATGCACAGACTCAGACTCCCTCTGATCAACCCTCTGTCCAACAACTCCTGGACCTATCGATTGAGTTCCTGACCTTCTATCAGACTCATTCTATGCGGTGCCTTGTTTGGCAGACTCGACCCTGAAATCAAGTCAATATGATGGGATATGCTCCTTGTCGATGGAAATCCCGTCGGTGTCTCATCGACTACTATGCTGCGAAACTCTTAGAGCATCTTTCTAACTTCGACCAGAATTTTCTCCCCCACTGTCGCCTTCTCGACAAACGGTCTCTTTAGAATGATAGCATAACACCTCGACTCCTTTTCCTCCTCCGCAAGGAATTCTTTCACTGAACACATCAACACATGCTTCTCCCAAAAGTTTCTCTCACCCTGCTTAACGTCGGCTTGCTCCTCCATCTTTGTCTTAAGAGTCCTTTTCATGCCATTTTTCCACACAGTGACGGTGTTGGCTCGACCATCATAGATCATTTTCCAATAATATTTCCATGGTCTTCCTAACAATAGATGGCACGCGTCCATTGGGATTACATCGCACAGTATGCTGTCCTCTAACTTTCCAACCGTGAAGTTAATCAGGCACTGTCTGGTCACCTTCACATGGTGTCATTTCTGCAACCATGAGATCTTGTAAGGGTGTGGATGTTCCTGATATCTCAGCTTTTCTTTCTTGATCACCTCTGTCGACACAAGATTCTCACTGCTTCCACCATCAACTATGGTCTTGCAATGCCATTCGCCGATTTGCACCTTTGTTCGAAAGATCTCCTTCCACTGTGCCCGATCTTGTTAGTCGCATTTGTTGTCCAGAACCAGTGTTTTGCTGGCTTTCATGGCCTGAATTTTCTTCTTACCATCTACACTGCTGTCGGATGTCAACTCTTCCCACTTGTCGACTTGCTCATCTCTTCGACGCCTGCGTTTCGACTCCTTTGCAGCATGTAGTTTCTCTGGGCATTCATATGCATTGTGTCCTGCTCCTCGACACTTGTAACAGATTATGGCTGGTTTGTTAGCTCTCTTTCTATCAGATGGACCACTTCAACCATACGCACCTCGACCACGGTTGTCACGACTATCACGTCGGTTCTCTTGTGCTTTATCCCTTGTCGATGTCCCTTCCGCATGTCGACTATCTTCGACAGTTTCCCTCCTATAACCGCTACTTTGGAGTTTCACGATAACAGTCTTCGCACCCCGACCAGTCATTCAACCTCTGGTCGCTGCGGATTTCCTGGACAGTTTCTCTTATGCCTTCAGAGCTAACTGGTAGGCTTCACCCACTGCTCTAAATCTTGACATGCTCAATTCATCCTGAATGACATATTTCAATCCATTCACATACCTAGCGGCAGCTTCTTCTCCTTCGTCGGTTTGGCCCGACCTTATCGACAATCTATAGAACTATTTCGTGTACTCCTTCACGGTCATCTCTTTTTGTCGAAATTTATGCAACTTCCTGAACAAGGAAATCACATAGTCATTCGGCAAGTACTTTCCTTTCATCTTAACGACCATCCTATCCCAAGACTTGATTTTCTCCTTTCCCTTCTTGACTCTGTCATCCTGTACATTGTCCCACCACAATGAGACATGACCCTTCAACCTCAGACATGTAGTCTTAACCCATTTAGGATCCTCGATCTTCTGTATGTCGAAGTATTTCTCCATTTCTCTGAACCAGTTGTTAGTTTTTCATCATTTAATTCAATAGATCTAGGATCTTAACTGAAAGAACAACATGTACAGCATATCAAGCATAAGAGATAAGAGACAAGAGACACAAAAAATTTCACCGAGGAAAACCAAGAAGGTGAAAAACCCTGCAACTTCCTTAGAGATAGAATAAGCACCAATACAAAGATCACAAAGATCAAACCCAAGAGATAGATGACTGCAGCAGCTACTCCTCCTCCACTTGTGCGCACTCCTCCTCTCTCTCACTAATGTGAAGTGACTGAATGAGAGAATGTGTAAAATGAGAGAGACACACTCTCTATTTATACACTACACTTGTCTTTTAACTTTAACTAGGTCAGCCCCAACTTAACCACTTAACATAATTTTGACTGGGCCGACCCCCACTAGGGTGGTCTAATAACCCTTTAACCCACATGACTCATACAGGGCCGACCCCATCAAGGTGGTTTAATAACCCATCAAATATAACTTGCGACACTTGCAAATACAAATGACGACACTTCCAATCAAAGGAATAATACATCTCCATTGGGGATACAATAAACTTCAAATGTAATACATACAATACACAAGTGAATATCTTCTGAAGTTACAAATACATCAACACTCCCTCTTAACTAGGAAGGTATTCTCTTGACACAAGTCATCAATACATATATGTACAAGTCTTCAATTCTGGAGTTGGATCATCGTCACTGGTTCACGGAGCATCATCATCACTACTACTGTACTCATCATCTCGATCACTGGTGCTATCTCTCAATTCTTCTCATCATAGGAAGTTCTACAAAGCCAACCCTCTTTCATGCTGGGTGTAGACCTAGCCTCCTGTAGGCCTTCATCATCTATGCAAAAGGTCTAATAAAGGTGGAATCTCAGGACTAATTATGTGCTGATGCAATACTTGACCAGAGCATGCCAGGAACATTTATGTGCCTAAGCACGACCAGCAAGATCTCTCAGGACTGGTTACATGCATCCCTTCACAATACCTTTAAATATCATCCCGGGAACATTTATGTGCTGCAGCACGACTGGCAAGATCTCTAAAGAGCATCCCAGGACTTATTATGAGCACACAGCTCAACCTATCGAATCTCCAGGACTGATTACATGTGAATAGGCAATACCTTTAAAGAGCATCCCAGGAACATTTATGTGTCGTAGCACGACCGACAAGATCCCTAAAGAGCATCCCAGGACTTATTACGAGCACACAGCTCAACCTATCAGATCTCCAGGACTGATTACATGCCTCCCTAGAAAAACCTCGAAAGAGCATCCCAGGACTGATTACGAGCACACAGATCAACCTATCGGATCTCCTAGGACATTTTACATGCTACTGCACAACCTGCCACATATCATCCATGACCTCGAAGTATCATCCTGATACTCATGATCCAACTGATCATCATCGCACGGTGCATCAACCTGATGCACACCATCATCACATGATTATCTTTATCATCATCATAGCATCGTGCTGATGCATATAATCCATAGTATCATCCTGATACTCATCACACATGATCATCCTGATCATCATCATAGCATCATCCTGATGCATATCATCCAGATTATCTTCCTGATACTCATCACACATGATCATCTTGATCATCGTCATAGCTTAGTCTTGATGTATTTCATATGAAGCATCATCCTAATGCTCATCATACAACGCTTACATCCATAGCCATGGGAGGATCCTCCTACCACCATGCTTGGAATGGCTCTTGCAAATGTGTCCCATCACTTCTTCCTCGAAGTATCTTCTATCTGAAGAACACCAAGCCTCTCTCTGAAGTACTCAAACTTCACTATGGCTAGTGGTTTAGTCAACACATATGCAACCTGCTCATCCGTCGCAACATACAGGAGCTTCACTACTCCTCTCTGCACCATATCCCTGATATAGTGATATTTGATCTCAATGTGCTTCGACCTGTCATGGAACACCGGGTTCTAAGACAACTTCAAACAACTCTGGTTGTCACAATAGATACAAATAGCATCCAACGGGAGATCAAATAACTCAGACAGTAGCTTCCCAAGCCATACTGCCTCACAACTGGTCGAACAAGCTGCGACATGCTCTGCTTTGGCTTTACTCAGTGCTACGCTGGATTGCTTCCTTCTAAACCAAGAGATCACACCTGATCCCATATTGAAGAAGCACCCCGAAGTGCTCTTCCTATCTGCAGCACTTCCTGCCCAATCTGAATTAACATAACCCTCCAGGTTAAACTTTTTATTCACATCATACTTGATCCCATAATCAATTGTACCCTTCATGTACCTCATAATATGCTTTACAACAATCAGGTGAACATGTCTAGGATCTGTCAGAAACTGGCTCAAGGTGTTCACCGCAAAGCAAATATCTGGTCTCATGTTCGTCAGGTACATCAAGGACCCAATCATCTGATGATATACCGTGACATCAACCAATTCTGATGAAGCATCACACAATAGCTTCAGGTTTGATTCCATAGATGTGGCCATGGCCTTGTAGTCCATCATCCTGAACCGCTTCAGGATCTCTACTGCATACTTCCCTTTTCCAAGGAAGATTCCGTCTGCACTCTACCAGACCTCCATACCTAGAAAGTAATGCATCATACCCAAGTCCTTCATCTCGAACTCGGCAGCAAGCTTCCTCTTCGTGTCGACAATCAATCTATCCTCACTCGTAACAAACAGGTCATCCACATACAATAGTAGTATCACTGGATTGCCTTCCTCAACCTTGTAGTAAAGGTTGGAATCCACTTTACTCTTGGTAAATCCCAAACTGGACAGAAAGCTGTCTATCCTGCTGTACCATGTCCTGGGTGCTTGCTTCAATCCATACAAGGATTTCTTCAATCGACACACATATGAATCCCTGTCATGTGTCTCAAAACCAAGTGGCTGCTCCACATACACTTCCTCTTCAACTACACCATTCAAGAAAGTTGTCTTGACATCCATCTGGTGTATCTTCCACTTCATCACTAGAGCTAGAGCAAGTACTGTTCTAATGGAAGTGTATCTAGATACAGGTGAAAAAGTCTTTTCATAATCTATCCCCTCTTTCTGGGAGAAGCCACAAGCTACAGACCTCGCCTTGTATTTCTCTATGCTACCATCTGCAGCATGCTTGATTGTATAGATCCACTTGGAAGTCACAACAGACTTCCTTTCTAGTCTCAGGACCACATCCCAGACATCATTATTTATGATCGAATGGTATTCCTCGATCATGGCATTCTTCCATTACTGCATCCCAGATCCTGGGAACTTCAGATTCTTTAATATATTCAATAGATAGTTTTCTTTGAAGTTCATTTCTGAAACAAATGTTGTAGTCCTTCTTTTGTAGGTGATGGTACATGGTCTTTCCTACAAGACAAGTTCAATTGCATGATTAGAAACATCTTATATATTTCAGAACAAATTCTTACGCATAAATACATATGTCATACAGTCATGCAATTATCTTAGCCAATTCTTCAATACAACATTTATCCATATCCCGTAACTTTCTAGATGCCTTCCATCTCTACCAGAACATTGTTAAGAGTGTGCACAACTCCCAACATGTCAGCAAAGAGGTTTCATTCTAGATAAGTAGCAATGGAATGTTGTACAGTACCATATGCCACTTACCCATTACTATATTAGTAGTATCTTGTTCATTAATGCAACCTTTTCTAAAATGCATAATATACATCCTAAATCTAGGAACAAAATCATATATACAAGAAATGACAATTTAAATACTTATCTTTATTTGGTTGTTGGGTGTACTCCCTCTCAGTCTTTGCTTCCTTGCAAGAACTACTAGAGTGAGCTCCCTCTTGATATTTGCTTCCTGGATTATCTGTCTTTGAACTTATATCCATCCTGGACCACTATGCATGCTTAAGTGTGCACTAGTGTCATGATTTTGTCATCCTCAAGATCTCATACATAGTCATACATTCATTAGTATAATCGCAATACTATCAAAACATTATGATTCTAAATAATCTTAAATATGTATGGTCATGATCATTTCATACATAGGTAATAAGAGTTAGTATTCAAAGTTTCAGGGAAGACTTCTTTTACTCATGCATATTCTTATTTGACCATAGGACTCTTCTGGTTAGTCATATCATCAATCAAAGTAAGAAACATAATATGTATAAACCCTTGATTACTTAAGCTTCTAACTTTCAAGAATAATCATTATCATTCATACAAAAGTATAAGATCCTAACACAAGGTAGGATTCTAACTTGATATAGAAAAAATAAAAACATACCTGGAATATCATGTTAGCTAGTTATGTCTAACATATCCAAATAATGCCTTCTTGTTCTCTTCAATGACTTGTGCTTAGTAACCTGCATATCTCATAAAATAACCATTGTAGAACCAAATTATACATACCTCATAAGTAGAGCTTCTATGTGATCCATGAGTCATTGTCTTCATGTCACCATGGTCATATGTTCTTGAACTAGAACTTGATTTGTACCTTTCATGTTTGTGGACAACATCATCCTCATACAATACCACAGTGCATTAGTACAATCATAAGTGTCATAACCCTAATCAATGAATGTCTTCTATCATTCACATGCATTCATACTTTTACTAGGGTGATAAGACAAGTCTCAAATTAATCAATATTGTACTAACCTCAATAATATGAAGACAAACATATCATAACCTTGATCATGAACAGATTTTAAAAACATACCTGTATCTCCTCATGTCATACCTGTCGAGATCGCTTGTAGCATTCTTATGTAATGCCTTAGCCTCATCTCCCTCTGGAATTGGAACTTATTCACTTATGCAGGTGTCCAATCCATTCTCTTCTAGTATTAACCCAATCCACTTTGATTTGATGAAACTGGATCTGGAGCTGGATTAGGGTTTGTCAGAGAAAACCTAAAAATTCAAATTTTGAATTTCAAACTTCTGAATGCATGGAAAGATGTGCCTTGCTAAGCTGATCAAGCTGGTATACTTTGATTTTTAAATATCCAAAATTTGACCCCTCAAAATTGCCTTTGAAACTTCCGGATCTTCTTGACAGGACCCTGAACTAGGGTTTGATAAAGCCCGGTCTTCTACCCATCCAAAAGGTTCGATCTTGTGTTCTAAACTTCGATTTTTCTGAGGAGATTCTAGCTGTGGTCACAGATTTCAAAAATTCCAACTTTTGCAAAAGCCCTAATTTTCCACCTTTCCAATCAAAATCCCGAACTAGGGTTTGATCAAACCTGGCCTTCTGCCCAATCAAAAAATTTGATCTCGGTCTCTAAATTTCAATTTTGATGAGGAGAATCCAGCTGTGGTCTCCGATTCCAAGAATTTCAACTTTCTCCAAAACCCTAATTTCCCGCAGTAGTGATAAGCCAAAAAAATGAGAATGCTAAAAATCCAATTCTATTTCACAAAAATATGTTCCTTATTGTTTCTAGTACATCTCTGAAATTTTGGATCCACAGGGTCTGAAACTTCAATCTGTGGTATCCTGACCTGTCTTCTTTCCAACCCCATAGGTATGACCTCAAATGGATTCTCTGAGAGACAGGTATTCCAAATGTCGCAACGTGACCTGTTTATGGGATAAAATAGGATAGCAAACTTGTACGTAGTGCCACGTGTCACTGGTTCAACTTCGACCTCTGAAAAGTGGACTTGTGAAACTAAAGTCCATGCCCTTACTTTGACTTTTTACAGAATATCATTTAGAGCTTCCTAGCCGAAGTTGTGACCTTGTTTCCTAGGTCACCTGTTTATGACTAAGATATGGAAGAGGCAAAAACCCTATATTGTATGGATCATAAAACATAAAGTACAGTGAATTAGGTGTTGTTCTTTGGAAACCTAGTACATGGAGATGTTATCTACGACCTGTAGAAGTTTCAGAACCTGAACCTTCACCAAAATGGATTTATAGAGAAATCTCCACGATGACTGTTTTTTGCTATATCAAGCCCTAGCTTCCAATTTGTCGCAAGTGCAACAAGTGTCATAAATGCCTTACCATGCCTTCCTTCAGGCTATCTCTGATACCACATTAGTTTTTCATCATTTAATTCAATATATCTAGGATCTTAACTGAAAGAAAAACATGTACAACATATCAAGCATAAGAGATAAAAGACAAGAGACACAAAACATTTCACTGGGGAAAACCAAGAAGGTGAAAAACCGCGCAACTTCCTCAGAGATAGAATAAGCACCAATACAAAGATCACAAAGATCAAACCCAAGAGATAGATGACTGCAGCAGCTACTCCTCCTCCACTTGTGTGCACTCCTCCTCTCTCTCACTAATGTGAAGTGAGTGAATGAAAGAATGTGTAAAATGAGAGAGACACACTCTCTATTTATACACTACTTCACTTGTCTTTTAACTTTAACTAGGTCGGCCCCAACTTAACCACTTCACATAATGTTGACTGGACCGACCCCCACTACAGTGGTCTAATAACCCTTTAACCCACATGACTCATATAGGGTCGACCCCATTAAGGTGGTATAATAACCCATCAAATATAACTTGTGACACTTGCAAATGCAAATGACGACACTTCCAATCGGAGGAATAATACATCTCCGTTGGGGATACAATAAACTACAAATGTAATACACACAATATACAAGTGAATATCTTCTGAAGTTACAAATACATCAACACCAGTCGATCAAGTCTTCTGGGTGTAAACTTCCTGAGTAGGTATGAACGTCTATCTTTGCTCGACCTCTCATATCCGTCAGAAGCTTGATTAGTTTTGCTTCTGGTTCATCTTTCGCTCCTTCCCATGGCTCCATCTCTACAACTTCCTCGTCATTGTGGTCTAGCGCATCATAAATACAACCTCGCCTTTGAACTTCTTTGATCACTGCAACTTCATTAGTCAAAGTTCGCATCGTTCGGACGCATTCGTCGAACATTTCACGATCAACTGTGACTGCTGCGCCACGTGCTCTTCGTCCTCGGACATTAATGCCTCTGTGAGCCATTTTCAACCTCTGTTGAAACTCTCACTCGGCCAATCACAACCGGACTTCAACAAGTTGTGCACAACTTTACCCAACCTCAGCTGGAGCTGTTCAATGCACTTGCAGGCTCAATATCATTGACGTTCTTCTGTGCACATGGATTCACTTCCCGCTCTGATATCGCTATCCTTCAGCTCTCAGGATACTATAGCTCTAATACCAACTGACACAAGGGCGCCTCGTCGCAACAAGGTTCTTGCTTAGAAATACACACGACACGACCACAATGTTCACACAACACAAGATGCAAACAACATGCCAGAAGCTGGCTTACATTACTTCTCTGAATCGGTTACAATGCAGAATAACTATAAATACAAATAACTAACTATCTGTGGGCTTCAGCTGTTACAATAGAAAAGTAACTGTGGTGTCCTCTCTCAGTGTGTCGACCTCACCCTCTCCTAGTTTGCTGTAGAACTCTGAGCTATGGCTCAATCTCCTCTTCGGCTCTGCTTGACTCTCCAAAATTCCAAGTCCCTCAACTGATTCAAACTCTCTCGTCTTCTACTCTACTGATGTTATTCCCGAGACCACTGCGATCCCCAAGACACGCATCCTCCTGTCAACCGATCCTTCCATGATCCTGCAAACTTGCAACTATCATCTCTTGACCATGCTGCACAGCCTCTTCCTATGACGACATCTGTCATGTCTTCACCCACCTACAATAACTGCTATTAACTTCCTCAGCAACTTCGAACTGTTTCCAAGTACGTTGCTTTACTTCTACACTTTCCCTTTGACAAACTATAGTAAGCCATCCCGTTGGCCATACTGTCCTCTGTCAGCTTCGACTCTCCTGTCGGCTTCACTCTACGCTTTAGGATTCACCATTCTGCCCCGTCCTCCTCGCTTGGCTCATGCCCAACCTGTCGATGTCGCGGTTCGACAACATGTCGACCCTCCTCCGACTTTGCGGCAACTTGTTGCCTATCAACATTTGTATGTTGACTATCGGCTTGTCATCTGTCCACACTGACATGTCGACTCTCAACTTATTCACTCTTGTCGACAGCTTCTGCTCGACTTATTGACATCGACGAGTCAATCTGCTTCATGCACCAGCGGTCGTCGACACTTTCTGGTCAGCTCCCTTATGTCGATCAACTTCAACTGATCTTCCTAGGCCCCGATGCTCCTGCATCAAGATGATGATGATGGTGATGATGATGACATGACGATGATGATGTTGATAATGATGAGGATGATGGTGATGATGGTGATGATGATGAAGATGATGACGATGGTGATGATGGTGATCATGATGAAAATGTTGATGATGATGAGGATGGTGATGCAGATGATGATGATGATGATGATGGAGATGTTGATGAGGAAGGGTGAGATGACAATGATGATGAAGAGGAGAACGATGATGATGAGGAGGAGGATGATGATGATGATGTTGAGTATGATGATGATGATGGTGATGATGAAGAGGATGGTGATGATGATGATGATGAGGATGATGGTGATGAGGATGATGATGGTGATGGTGATGATGATGATGATGATGATGATGATGATGATGATGATGATGATGATGTTTATGATGATGACGATGGTGATGAATATGATGATGATGATGATGAAGATGATGACGATGATGGAGATGTTGGTGAGGAAGGGGGAGACGACAATGATGATGAAGAGGAGGACGATAATGATGATGAGGATGATGGTGATGATGATGAAGATGATGATGATGATCATCATCATCATGATCATCATCATCATCATCATCATCATCTTCATCACCATCATCATCATCATCATCCTCATCACCATCATCATCATCATCATCATCATCATCACCATCATGATGGTGATCCCGATGATGATGATGATGATGAAGATGATGATGATGATGGAGATCTTGATGAGGAAGGGGGAGATGACAATGATGATGAAGAGGAGAACGATGATGATGATGAGGAGGAGGATGATGATGATGATGAGGATGATGATGATGAAGATGTTGATGATGATGACGATGGTGTTGAAGGTGATGATGATGATGATGATGATGATGAACAAGATGATGATGATGGAGATGTTCATGATCCTCATGAACATCTCCATGATGATGACATGCTCATGCACCTCATCTCCTCCCTTCGTAGGGCATTTTTGAGACATGCTCATGCACCTCATCATCATCATCATCATGATGGTGATGAGGATGATGATGATGATGGTGATGATGATGATAATTATGAGATGATGAAGAGGAGGATGATGAGGATGATGATGAGGATGATGATGATGATGAAGATGATGATGATGATGGATATGTTGATGAGGAAGGGGGAGATGACAATGATGATGAAGATGTTGATGATGATGATGGTGGTGATCATAAACATCATAACCATCATGAACATATTCATTATCATTGTCATCTCCCACATCCGCATCAACATCTCCTTCATCATCATCTTCTTACGCATCATCATCGTCATCTTAATCGACATCGCCATCATCATCATCACCAAAAACATCTCCATCATCAATGTCATCTCCCCCTTCATCATCAACATCTCCATCATCATCATCTCCCTCATCAACATATCCATCATCATCATCATCATCATCATCCTCATCATCATCATCATCATCATCATCGTCCTCCTCTTCATCATCATCATCATCATGATCACCGTCATCATAATCATCCTCATCACCATCATCATCAACACCGTCATTATCATCATCCTCACCATCATCATCCTCATCATCATCATTCTCATCATCATCCTCTTCATTATCATTGTCATCCCCCCCTTCCCCATCAACATCTCCATCATCATCATCATCATCATCACCATCATCATCATCATCACCATCACCACCATCATCATCATCCTCACCATCATCATCCTCATCACCATCATCCTCATCCTCCTCATCATCATCATCATCCTCCTCTTCATAATCATTGTCATATCCCC
The DNA here is from genome assembly GCA_027924585.1 of Larix kaempferi. Classification (NCBI taxonomy): domain Eukaryota; kingdom Viridiplantae; phylum Streptophyta; class Pinopsida; order Pinales; family Pinaceae; genus Larix; species Larix kaempferi. The sequence goes on along the minus strand of BSBM01000729.1, from coordinate 5,159,180 downwards.
CTTCCTCATCAACATATCCATCATCATCATCAACATCATCCTTATCACCATCGTCATCATCATCAACATCTTCATCATCATCACCATCATCATCATCATCAATCATCATCACCATCGTCATCATCATCATCACCATCATCATCATCATCAATTCATCATGATTGATGAATTGATGATGATGATGATGGTGATGATGATGATGAATATGTTGATGATGATGACGATGGTGATGAGGATGATGACGATGATGAAGAAGAAGATGATGATGATGGATATGTTGATGAGGAAGGCGGAGATGACAATGATGATGAAGAGGAGGACGATGATGATGATGATCGAGATGTTAATGAGGAAGGGGGAGATGACAATGATGATGAAGATGTTGTTTATGATGATGATGGTGATGATGATGATGAAGATGTTGAGGATGATGGCGATGGTGATGAAGATGATGGTGATGATGATGATGATGGAGATGTTGATGAGGAAGGGGGAGATGACAATGATGATGAAGAGAAGGACGATGATGACGATGAGGATGATGGTGATGATGATGAAAATAATCATCATCATCATGGTCATCATCTTCATCATCATCATCATCATCATCATCATCTTCATCACCATTATCATCAGCATCCTCATCACCATCATCTTCATCACCATCATCATCACCATCATCATCACCATTACCATCACCATCACGATGGTGATGCAGATGATGATGATGATGATGATGATGGAGATGTTTATGAGGAGGGGGGAGATGACAATGATGATGAAGAGGAGAATGATGATGATGATGATGATGATGAGGATGATGATGATGATGGTGAGGATGATGATTATGATGGTGATGATGAAGAGGAATACGATGATGATGAGGATGAGGATGATGGTGATGAGTATGATGGTGATGATGGTGATTATGATGACATGATAATGATGATGGTGATGAGGATGATGGTGATGATGGCGATGATGATGAAGATGATGATGATGATCATCATCATCAACATCATCATCATCATCATCATTATCATCATCATCTTCATCACCATCATCATCATCATCAACATCTTCATCCCCATCCTCCTCCTCCTCCTCCTAATCATCATCCTCATCACCATCATACTCATCATCATCATCATTGTCCTCCTCTTCATCATCACCATCATCATCATCATCCTCACCATCATCATCATCATCCTCATCATCATCATCATCATTCTCCTCTTCATCATCATTGTCATCTCCCCCTTCCTCATCAACGTATCCATCATCATCATAATCTTCATCATCATCATCATCTGCATCACAATCGTCATCATCATCAACATCTTCATCATCATCACCATCATCATCATCATCCTCATCACCATAATCATCATCATCATCATCATCATCATCACCATCACATCATCATCCTCATCCTCATCCCCATCCTCCTCCTCATCATCCTCATCCTCATCATCATCGTCCTCCTCTTCATCATCATTTTCATCTCCCCCTTCCTCATCAACATCTCCATCATCATCATCTTGTTCATCATCGAACTGAACTGAGGAGATTCGAAATTGTGACCTATCTCTAGTCCCAAGGATACCACCCTCAAGCTTCAAGTGCAGCTGACAATGGATGACACAAGTGTAGTTTATTACCACCCTATTATTTTTTTGCTGCAAATTATATGTTTTCTTTAATTTCATTTGTCAACTTTACGTATCCCTTTGTATGTTTTCTTTAATTTCCTTTGTCAACTTTATGTATCCCCTTGACAAAGGAAATTAAACAACGTCTGCACGCATCTACGCATGCGCGCTCTTAGACACACATGTGTGCATCTACGCATGCGCACTCTTAGACACGCGTAGCGCAACTATGCGTGCTCGTATTTGCGCGTACGTGACTCTGTATTCAAATTGTTTTTGGCGCCTGTTATCACCTAAACTGTAGTTACCCCTATGGATGTATCCACTCATGGATGGAAATAGGGAAGGGAAACTCAAAAGGTGCAACCACGATCACCTCAACCTCCAATAGATGGTTGTCACGCCAGTCGAGGCAACCTTCGCTTTATGTTATCTAGCCCAGAAAACAAAGGGGGAGACCCGATCTACTCCCGACATGAGAGATCAAAACCAAGACACCAAATCAAGTTAATTCTCAGTGAAGTAAGGTGTATGTTTTATCCTAGACCTTAGGATGAAGTCACAAGACAAGTGAGGGGTTCAATGAGTATAGCTTTGGTTCATTATTGATGTGAAAGTGACTTATGATTTGTGAAATAGGATCGAGGATTAAAGTACTAGTTCAATGTGAGAAAATCCATTCCCTTGGGAACCATGTCCAATGCAGGGTAGTTTAGGGGTTGAATTGGGGCTAACTAGTACAAGTGACAAGCTTGATCATGAAGTATGATGGCATCAAAGGGTTTAGCTCACCAATCAAGGGTCAAACAACAAGTTGATCCAATAATCTAGGAAAGTCGAATTGACTTGGAGAGAGACCAGTGCCTTGGGAATTGGGATAATGGAGTCAAAGTAAGGTTAACTTGTGGTTAAGGACTCCTATTGCATGAGACAAGTGGGCAATTAGGTCTTGATGGATGAAAAGTTCTAGATCTATGTTTGACCTATGTCGACCACAATCCCTTAAAACAAGGGATGCTATCCCCAAGTCAAGATTTGACAAGGTGACCTACTAGACCTAGGTTTTGAATTATTCCTGTTCCAAATCCACTGAAATCTCAAGTACCCACGTCCTAGAAGTGGGATAACTCACTTCTCCAAGGTGGTGCGACTTTACCCAAGGAGGCCTAAAAGTAGGAGAAGTGGGGTCAAGACAAGTCCAATGGCATCCAAAATTTAGATCCAAGTGGTTTAAGCAAGTGTGAGTATGGATCTACAATTTCAAGGAAATCCAATGGCTAGATCTTACTAGATCTAAGTTTGAAGATACCAAGTGGTCCAAAATGGGGATTAAATCCCTTAAAATGTGGAATAGGGCCCACAAGGTAGAAATCAGAAAAGTGACAATCTGTGGGTAGGTTATTGGATGTGTAGATCATGAATCAAGCGGGATCTCAACTACCCACATACTAGATCTAGGTCAACCCACCAAACTTAAAAAGTGTGCCCTTGCTTGGAGAGGCTAAATGCCTTGGGAAGAGGGTCAAATGGAGGCCAATCCTCACCAAACTATAGATCTGGGATGCCGTGGATACTATAGAGGTGGGTTCTAAATTTCTTACCCAAGAAGCCACTAGATCTTAGTAGATCTGAAAAAATGTAAAAATGGGGTTTTGATTAATTAGGGTTTGAAATATTTTAGACAAGTGGATAGATCATGGAGATAGTAATTACCTTGAGATCATACCTGAGTGATGTGAATGAGATGCCTTGATGTTGAGGAAGATTCCCGCAGAGATCAAATGAGAAATTATTGATTTTGCTTGCCAAATTGATGCCCTACCCACAAATGCGCCCTCCTCTACCTATCAATCCAAGGAAAATCAATTTCAATAAGAGAGGTCAAGTATGGAGGAAATACAAGAAAAATGCAATGATAACATATAATAGAAGGTCCTGGGACATTAATACTCCCTGTTACCAACGAAGAGATCCAAAGAAGAAGTAGGGAGAGTCTTCCCCTACCAATACTTCCTCCTCAAACCAAATCGGCCTCCACCTGTAGATGCAAAAACGTGGTACAAAAGATATGGAAAAACAAGATGTCCAATAAATCAGTGCAAAGGAAGAACCAACGAATGAACACCAAAAACATTCACCACGACACTGGAGATCGATGCAATAATAATTTTCTATTCCAATAATCCAGAACCACCAGTCCCTTTACAATGAGAAGCTCTCTCCTTTAAATAGGAAGGAGAGGCATCAAAATCCTAACCACTTTTTGAATGAGTGGCTAATATTAAAAGATACAAATGTCTAATCAATGGTTGAGATGAGCTCAACAATAAAATACATGGATCACTAATAAAATATAATATAAGTGGACAAAATTGCCCTAGAAGAGGGGAATCCCACCAAATCATGATGACAAAATATAATAGGAAGGTTATGGTGGGTCCAAGGGGTAATTTTAGCCACCCTTGGTCAATCCCCATAGCACAAAATAATAAAATAGTCATCAATATACCAAATCGTGCCTCTATGGTCAAATCATAGGCCTCAAAAGACCTCAAAAATCATCAGAATGTGCCATAAGTGATGGATGCGGGCCCCGATGAAGCTGAAACTACTGGAGGAGGTGTGGAAGACATCGATCCATCATCACTAATCATCCCATGCCAAGACATTGCCTCAGCATCCCAAATCGAATTCCTCAATAGCCATTTCTACCAATCCTGAAATGCCTCGGGAAGTGTGAAACTACCCCAAACTGCCTCCTGGACTGCCTGCGCTATCAAGGTGAGGGCACTAGTGTGTCCGGTAGGGGGGTAATATGGTAAAAACAAGTGGCTGGACCACCCCCTCCAAGCACAGCGCCATAGGTCAACCGGATAAAAATAACATCTGCTTTGACAGGGTCTCCGACAGACCAAAACTGCACTGGGATAGCCTATTGAGGCTCAATCATCACTGTAACTGCCCGTAACTTAAAAAAAAAACTATCTCATTGGACTCAGAAGGTCCAAATCCATGCAAGATGTGTACTCATACACCATATGAGTCTCTGCATGATCAAAATATATATCCAATATACCGGAACAGGGCAAATAATAATAATCTCTAAATGATCAAATACTGCTGTAAACCATGAATCATCATCATAACCCTGTAGTTGCTGCATAGAATCACTATGTACATGTACATAGACCATATATAATCTATCCATATCATCACAAGGTCCAACCATCTCATGTCCTATGGTTGACCTTGGTCAAACTAAGTTTGACCAAGTCAACATGACCAAATATAACTCAGACCATCATCAGAAGCTGCTGCAAAGTGTCAAAGGTTAATTCATGCTCTACAAATTATTCAAATAAAAATTATAACATAGAGTAATCATTACTGGCGATCTAAATCCAAATATATAATGTCATTAATTATTATTTAGACTCGGACTAGACTTTCAAGACCATACTCACTTCATAGCTGTGATCAATTTGCTAGTGAAGGGTGAAGGCTAAAATAACTGGCTAGGCTAAGGGATGACTTGACTGACTTAACTTTGTGACACTTTGGCAAAGGGAGGGGAATACACACCATAGTATATACTGAATGAGCAACAACATAGGAAATGGCAGTGTCTCACAAATGGATAAGTTGTTTAGAGAGTGCTTATTCAACTTAGGCATCATGTCTACATCAAGTTGATCCAGGTTCATTAGCATCATTCAATTGCATTTCATGGCCTTTTTGGCCTACATAAGCCTTTGGATCTCAGGTGTGCTGATAAGCACAACTAGTTGCAGCTTTCATCCAGGGCATGTTTTTTTATACATGTATAAGGTCAACAATTGTTTAGATATAGCTTTTAAGAATCATTGCTTTTTGGACCTTTCTTATACTTCAAGGAGTATTTTTCAGCAGATCATCGCTCTTTCCCTTTTTAGTTTCCATGGGAGAATATATTAGTTTCCATAAATAGTACATGAGCTTTCAGTTTTAGCCAACAACATCTCAAGTGACTAGGGGGAGTTCGAGCCAATGCCAAACATCAGGACAACCGACCAGAATGATTTAGGCCTATAATCCAACTCACCAAAGGTAAGTTTTGTCACCAACTCAGAGCCGAGACACAGTAAACAGGGAAGCTCATCCAATACAGAGGCTACAGTGGGGAAAAGTCCTCCATGCCACTAGTCAAGTAGTAAGTCATGGTGATAAACTAAAAGGTAGGCAATGGATGGATGAAGACAATGAATAATGGAGCCAACACTAGCAAGCCAAGGTATGGTGGAATGATCACCTCTATTCTCCCTAAGGAGGGTAAAACCAATGAGTATGAATAGTGAACTTCTAAGTCTGAGTAGGGACAATATAATATATATAATAAGATCAACCAGGTCCACATATCTATATGATCGCCAGATCATGACACTAAGTGCTAAGACATGCTATAAGAATAAATATAAAAGCAATACAACCATAACACAATGATATACCTGCTGAGTCATATACCTGAATGCTCATCAACCTGTACCATCATCTGTCCTCTGAAACTGCTGCTGTAACTCTGGGCACTACTGACTGCTCTGTACCAATGGTATAATGGCTACATCGGTCATCTCTCTGAGTGTCCTAAGACTCAGTCATGGCATGGGGAATATATACTGCGGTCCAAAATCTGATAGTGATCCAATATAGATGCTCATCTCACCATCTCAATGTAAGGGAATTTGCTGAATAGTGTGCTAGCATAAGAAAAATAATGTATGGTAGCCCGGCTACTATATATGTGATAACATCTGGCTCCGGCTGGGACAAGTGCTCTGCTGAAATGAGTGCTTGAGAACCTCAAAATATCTGGTCCTCGAACTCTGCTACTCGAATCCACGATCCAGCACTCTACTATTTTGCTTCCAGCTTTTTATTTTTGCAACCTATTTCTGCATTCACAAACATCAAAAATACCTCATGCCGCATGTGGGGGAAAAATATAAAACCAACTAAAATAAAATCTATTCTATGTCAGAAATATAAATGCATGAAATATAAATGCAGAAAGTAAATTAAACTACTAACATAATTTGCAAAATTTGAAATTTATTGTGCAGGAAAAAGAAAAATGACAGGTACTCAATTAAACTAGGAGCTTACAAAGGAGCTTAGCAACAAACAAAAGGTGCCAGACTCAATGGCTGAAAAGACTAACTACTGCCCAAGTAGGATTATTTGGTTTCCTACCTACTCTAATCTAACCAGTCATCACAAATGCTAGGTAAAATCATAAATCCAGTGCAACCATTCATCAAACATATTAGTGATTTTTCTTTGATTTCTGGTAATGAAACAAGTCATGATTGGATTAAAGATCAAAGATAATGCAATCTTCCAGGTTTGTTCAAAATTTGAATAAAGGTTTGAATGGTGCAAAATGAAATCATGCCAAGGAAAAGATTGACTGATGCAAACATCCTCCATCCAAGAATTGAGAGGATCATAAAATTTATGCAAGTTATTGCTTAAGATTGATGGAGGAAAAATATAACGCTTGTAACTTAATTCTTTTTCACAGAACATAACTTCCTCATTTACTTCTCTTACATATTCAATTTGGTTCTCCCTGGGATTAATGATCAAATAGAAACCAAGTGGGGATAACTTAAAGTTTAAAGGACGGAAAAACAAAGTCAAACCCACTTGATGCTCAAAAATGGAGAAAAAATGGAATTGATCTTTAAACACCTTTCCTAGCCACCAAGAGTGATTGATAACTTGACAGCAAGCATTATGGTTCCAAAGTGACCGAAAAGAGGAATGAAGTGTTTTTTCTCCAGACATGTAATCATGCATATACTTCCTTCTAAAAATTCCAAAGGCAAAAGATTGACTATAGCACCAACCCAAAGATGATTGAAAGAGTTGGGACGGGAGGGTGGATTGTAAATATGAAAATTCTCCCAAATAGATAGACAAGTTTGACCTTAGATTTTGACAAAAGAAAACACTCTTTACTCTAGGAATTATTTCAAGCTTTTGATCAAGTTTAATATTTACAATTTGAGGACAAGATTGACCATAGCTATCTAACTCTAAGCTATCTTGACTAAGGATAAAAAAAGGAAAATTTAAAGATTCATTATAAGAAGTGGAGCAAAGATTAGAATATCTAGTATGATTCACTAATTCATCCTCACCTTGAGATTGACTTATTGATTCATCATTAAATTCGTATGAGGATAAATCATCATTTTTATTCAATTTGTTAGGGATAAAATTAACAAGCTCATCTAAAACATCCTGATTATTTGCACGATGATCATGTCAAAGCACTACTAAATGATCTTGGTTAATGTCCACTTTCTTCTTCTTCAGTAAGTTGATAAGGAATTGAATGATCACTAAAGACAGAATGACTAATGAGTCTCTCTGAGGGAGGAACTTCAGTAGACCTATTAACTGAAAGCTCATCCTCAGAAATTCCCTCAGGATCAGGACTAGAGCTACCTAAAAAGCAATTTGAAAATTTATCGTTTGTACAATGATTAAAGATTTGACTTTCGATTGGCTCAAAAGTAGAAGACTTATCATCAGAAGAAATTGGGCAGTAAAGGTCATCTCCGGATGTTGACAAATCACTTGATATCTGATTGTTAAATGATTCCACAATAGGATCGGAAAGGGGAAGATTTTGATCTTGGATTTGATTTGAAAGATACATATCATCGAATTCACTTCCCCATTCTTCTAGGAATTTATTTTCAAACATGTCATAACCAGAAATGATATTAGGTTTTAAATTCGAAAGCCAGAGTCCAGCTCTTTCTTTGAAAGATGAAGCCAATAGTCTCATACACACATCCTCATGGGTTATGGATAACTCTTTAATAATTTCCCTAAAAAGTTCAAGGTGTCTTTTAGCAGATATTTCGTAACTTCCATCGAAAATAGGCAACCTTGCACATGCTTGATGAGGAATATGATGAGGATACCCAACAATTTTTGAAAAGTCAAAAAACGTTTAAACGACCGAAAGTTCTAGGTCGCTCAGAAGCAGCCATGGAATTTTTTTTTTATTTTTTATATTTTTAAATTCAAGAACCTGAAAACAAAATGATGCACCCCATGGGTTCTAGGTAATGATAGGATCTGTCTTAATTCTAGTGTTATAGGGATGTAAATGAGCTCGCTCCTCAGCGGAGTCATGATTGGGAGTCGCCAGGTAGATTTTTTAAACTCTTCTACCAAGATATGTGTCGTTGTATATGCAGGAGAGATTGAATAATGACTACTAGTTTGTCCAAGGTAATCCTATGCCCTTCAATGCCAAAATGTTAGGAAAGAAGAATGGGAGTAGGGCTCAAGGACATATATGTCAAAGCAGAGTAAGCTATTGCCTCCCCGGCAATGGTGCCAAAATGTTATCACCTAAACTGTAGTTACCCCTATGGATGTATCCACTCATGGATGGCAATAGGGAAGGGCAACTCAAAAGGTGCAACCATGATCACCTCGACCTCCAATAGATGGTTGTCACGCCAGTCGAGGCAACCTTCGCTTTATGTTATCTAGCCCAGACAACAAAGGGGGAGACCCGATCTACTCCCGACGGGAGAGATCAAAACCAAGACACCAAATCAAGTTAATTCTCAGTGAAGTAAGGTGTATGGTTTATCCTAGACCTTAGGATGAAGTCACAATACAAGTGAGGGGTTCAATGAGTAGAGCTTTGGTTCATTATTGATGTGAAAGTGACTTATGATTTGTGAAATAGGATCCAAGATTAAAGTACTAGTTCAATGTGAGAAAATACACTGCCTTGGGAACCGTGTCCAATGCAGGGTAGTTTAGGGGTTGAATTGGGGCTAACTAGTACAAGTGACAAGCTTGATCATGAAGTATGATGGCATCAAATGGTTTAGCTCACCAATCAAGGGTCAAACCACAAGTTAATCCAACCATCTAGGAAAGTCGAATTGACTTGGAGAGAGACCAGTGCCTTGGGAATTGGGATAATGGAGTCAAAGTAAGGTTAACTTGTGGTTAAGGACTCCTATTGCATGAGATAAGTGGGCAATTAAGGTCTAGATCTAGGTTTGACCTATGTGGACCACAATCCCTTAAAACAAGGGATGCTATCCCCAAGGCAAGATTTGACAAGGTGACCTACTAGACCTGGGTTTTGAATTATTCCCGTTCCAAATCCACTGAAATCTCAAGTACCCACATCCTAGAAGTGGGATAAATCACTTCTCCAAGGTGGTGCGACTTTACCCAATGAGGCCTAAAGTAGGATAAGTGGGGTCAAGACAAGTCCAATGGCATCCAAGCTTTAGATCCAAGTGGTTTAAGCAAGTGAGAGTATGGATCTACAATTTCAAGGCAATCCAATGGCTAGATCTTACTAGATCTGAGTTTGAAGATACCAAGTGGTCCAAAATGGGGATTAAATCCCTTAAAATGTGGAATAGGGCCCACAAGGTAGAAATCAGAAAAGTGACAATCTGTGGGTAGGTTATTGGATGTGTAGATCATGAATCAAGCGGGATCGCAACTACCCACATACTAGATCTAGGTCAACCCACCAAACTTAAAAAGCGGGCCCTTGCTTGGAGAGGCTAAATGCCTTGGGAAGAGGGTCAAATGGAGGCCAATCCTCACCAAACTATAGATCCAGGATGCCATGGATACTATAGAGGTGGGTTCTAAATTTCTTACCCAAGAAGCCACTAGATCTTAGTAGATTTGAAAAAATGTAAAAATGGGGTTTTGATTAATTAGGGTTTGAAATATTTTAGACAAGTGGATAGATCATGGAGATAGAAATTACCTTGAGATCACACCTGAGTGATGTGAATGAGATGCCTTGATGTTGAGGAAGATTCCCGCAGAGATCAAATGAGAAATTGTTGATTTTGCTTGCCAAATTGATGCCCTAGCCCACAAATGCGCCCTCCTCTACCTGTCAATCCAAAGAAAATCGATTTCAATAAGAGAGGTCAAGTATGGAGGAAATACAAGTAAAATGCAATGATAAAATAGAATAGAAGGTCCTGGGACAGTAATATTCCCTGTTACCAACGAAGAGATCCAAAGAAGAAGTAGGGAGAGTCTTCCCCTACCAATACTTCCTCCTCAAAGAAAATCAGCCTCCACCTGTAGATGCAAAAATGTGGTACAAAAGATATGGCAAAACAAGATCTCCAATAACTCAATGCAAAGGAAGAACCAACGAACGAACACCAAAAACATCCACCACAACACTGGAGATAGATGCAATAATAATTTTCTATTCCAATAATCCAGAGCCACCAGTCCCTTTACAATGAGAATCTCTCTCCTTTAAATAGGAAGGAGAGGCATCAAAATCCTAATCACTTTTTGAATGAGTGGCTAAGATTAAAAGATACAAATGTCTAATCAATGGTTCAGATGAGCTCAACAATAAAATACATTGATCACTAATAAAATATAATATAAGTGGACAAAATCGCCCTAGAAGAGGGGAATCCCACCAAATCATGATGACAAAATATAATAGGAAGCTTATGGTGGGTCCAAGGGGTAATTTTAGCCACCCTTGGTCAATCCCCATAGCACAAAATATTAAAATAGTCATCAATATACCAAATCATGCCTCTATGGTCAAATCGTAGGCCTCAAAAGACCTCAGAAATCATCAGAAAGTGCCATAAGTGATGGATGCGGGCCCCGATGATAGGTTCTCCAACAGACCAAAACTGCACTGGGATAGCCTACTGAGGCTCAATCATCACTATAAGTGCCCAGAACTGAAAACAAACTATCTCATTGGACTCAGAAGGTCCAAATCCATCCAAGATGTGTACTCATACACCATATGAGTCTTTGCATGATCAAAATATATATCCAATATACCGGAACAAGGCAAATAATAATAATCTGTAAATGATCAAATACTGCTGTAAACCATGAATCATCATCATAACCCTATAGCTGCTGCATAGAATCATCATGTACATGTACATAGACCATATATCATCTATCCATATCATTACAAGGTCCAACCATCTCATGTCCTATGGTTGACCTTGGTCAAACTAAGTTTGACCAAGTCAACATGACCAAATATAACTCAGACCATCATCAGAAGCTGCTGCAAAGTGTCAAAGGTTAATGCATGCTCTACAACTTATTCAAATAACAATTATAACACAGAGTAATCATTACTGGCGATCTAAATCCAAATATATAATGTCATTAATTATTATTTAGACTCGGACTAGACTTTCAAGACCATACTCACTTCATAGCTGTGATCAATTTGCTAGTGAAGGGTGAAGGCTAAAATAACTGGCTAGGCTAAGGGATGACTTGACTGACTTAACTTTGTGACACTTTGGCAAAGGGAAAGGGAATACACACCATAGTATATACTGAATGCGCAACAACACAGGGAATGACGGTGTCTCACAAATGGATAAGTTGTTTAGAGAGTGCTTATTCAACTTAGGCATGATGTCTACATCAAGTTGATTCAGGTTCATTAGCATCATTCAATTTCATTTCATGGCCTTTTTGGCCTACATAACCCTTTGGATCTCAGGTGTGCTGATAAGCACAACTAGTTGTAGCTTGCATTCAGGGCATGTTTTTTATACATGTATAAGGTCGGCAATTGTTTAGATATAGCTTTTAAGAATCATTGCTTTTTGGACCTTTCTTATACTCTTCAAGGAGTATTTTTCAGCAGTTCATCACTCTTGCCCTTTTTAGTTTCCATGGGAGAATTTATTAGTTTCCATAAATAGTACATGAGCTTTCAGTTTTAGCCAACAACATCTCAAGTGACTAGGGGGAGTTCGAGCCAATGCCAAAAATCGGGACAACCGACCAAAATGATTTAGGCCTACAATCCAACTCACCAAAGGTAAGTTTTGTCACCAACTCAGAGCCGAGACACAGTAAACAGGGAAGCTCATCCAATACAGAGGCTACAGTGGGGAAAAGTCCTCCATGCCACTAGTCAAGTAGTAAGTCAGGGTGATAAACTAAAAGGTAGGCAATGGATGGATGAAGACAATGAATAATGGAGCCAACACTAGCAAGCCAAGGTATGGTGGAATGATCACCTCTATTCTCCCTAAGGAGGGTAAAACCAATGAGTATGAATAGTGAACTTCTAAGTCTGAGTAGGGACAATATAATATATATAATAAGATCAACCAGGTCCACATATCTATATGATCGCCAGATCATGACACTAAGTGCTAAGACATGCTATAAGAATAAATATAAAAGCAATACAACCATAACACAATGATATACCTGCTGAGTCATATACCTGAATGCTCATCAACCTGTACCATCATCTGTCCTCTGAAACTGTTGCTGTAACTATGGGCGCTACTGACTGCTCTGTACCAATGGTATAATGGCTACATCGGTCATCTCTCTGAGTGTCCTGAGACTCAGTCATGGCATGGGGAATATATACTGCTGTCCAAAATCTGATAGTGATCCAATATAGATGCTCATCTCACCATCTCAATGTAAGGGAACTGGCTGAATAATGTACTGGCATAAGAAAAATAATGTATGGTGACTCTGTATTCAAATTGTTTTTGGCGCCCTTGCAGGCTTGGAATTTGATTCGGATTGCCAAACCTTGAGGCTCGGTCTAATTTATGGCAGAACACATCAAATGCTGTAACTTCGTGTTTTTCACACCTAGTTCCGCATATGCTCCACTGGTGCACTACAGATGAAATTGCACACACTTGTTGAGCTTTGTGTGCAGATTCTAACTCTATATTTTTTGAATAGATATATTGTTGTTTTCTATTTTTAATTCATTTTTAACTGCACTCATGTCAAATTTGTAAAAAACATAGGTCATTTATTTGGCCTATAACTTTTGACTGGCTTACCTATTTCGAGAACAGAAAAGAACCCACACATGAGTACAAGAATACCTACAAGCTAAAAAAAAGGTTTTTTGATTATTTCCAGGCCATGATATGGTGGACCAACACTCCACCATGTCATTTTAAGGCTTCACTGACTTTCGTAATTGAAAAAAAATATAAAATTAACTTTTAAAATTTTGGAAAAATAGCCCCGCACAAGATTCGTCTTTTGCCTACGCCTCTACATATTTTTTTCCTCATAAATTGACAATTTACATAACAAACAGGTGGCTCAACTAAAACATGTGCATTATGTTTTAGAGAAAAAATAACATACCAATCTTCAAATAATGACAATTTGGGGTGGTTATACCACGTTTCCATAAATAAAAGTTATATATTCCAGAAGGTCATCCGTCATTCTACGTTTCATCTTCTTACACCTAATTCAAAAAAGTTTTGTAGGTACCTCTAATAATTCATTTTAATGATAATATTTATGTTTTTCTAGCATGTCATTGCAACTAACGTGTCATAATTGGGTATCATTACCTTGCACCATCCCAGTAGCATTAATTAATCATTCCATGATTAATTACTATGTATTAGACTAGATAGTTGGCATATGAGTCATTGTGTGGACCACAAGCATCTGTGTGTGGACCATAAGTTTTCTAAACTCACTAGAAGTTGTTTATGGACATCCAGAAACAAATTCTGGCTATTTATAGACTGTTCTGAGTTAGAGAGGCACACATGCTACTTTTACTGCTTTTTACCACTTTTTGGGTGAAAGGTAAAAGCAAGTTGCCTAGTGAAACTGTTTTTTGGCCCACTCATCCTCCATGATGTTTCTTCTTTCCATTTTTGGGATTTGGCATGATTTTTCATCATACATCACTATTTGATCACTAAATCAGTAGTTCGTGAGCCTTTGGTGTGACTTGGAGAACACACTTGCCACCTAGGGGGGATTTGCATTATTTTAGTAAGTTTTCTTTTGTGAGGATTCAAATGGAATATTTAGCCATTCGAATCTTTGATGTAAACTTATATATTGACAACCATTTAATTGCCTAAGGTTGGTTGATGTATCATTATTCATGAGAGCAATACAATTTGTATCTATTGTGAGTAATTTTGTGTGTTCTTGACTTGTTGTGTGAGATATTTTGTGAGAGTGTGTAATTTATTGATTAGATCTTGGTGTGAACTAAATTTCACAACTATAAGGTTTCGTAATATTGTTCAAAATATTCACAAAGAAATCAAACCCCTAAGTACAACCATCCTTATCCATTACATATATTCTTTTGATGGACATTTTGGTTTCTCGATAAGAGACAAAAACCAAATGGATTTGAAGAGAGCTCAATATATGGAAGTGAAGATATAGAGGAACCTTTGAACTTCAAGAAAGGTTAATTTTTTCGGTTCATGCAGGGCATAAAGGTCTAAAGTTGAAGAAAAGTTGAGGACCATGAATTTTTTACAACTCCTTTAGTTTGAACACCAATTAGAGGAAGATTAAATATCTTTGACATAATCAATTTACATGCCTTTTCCTACTAGCATATTTTGAGTGGACCAAAAACAAATTGGGAAAATTCCTTAAATGCCTACTAGCTATGTCCAAAATAAAATATGATCTAGCTTTTTTCATCAACGAACATAATCCCTAGCCCATACCATAGGGAAGGTTCATTTATGGAGCAATTATCACTTATGGAAAACTCATTGATCATTGATAGCCATGATAGTATCTATTGATAGTGATAAAGTGAATTAGTCTTGGAGTACAAGTGAAGTGGTTTTAAATGAATATGAACTCATCTTCTACAAAGAAATAAGTTAACAATTCAAAACCTAAAATACTATTAACTTAAGTTGTCTTGGCACATATCTTAAAATTTAATAAATAAACAATTTGTCTTATTTATAAAAAATAAAAATAAAACACGATTCAACACAACCATCTATTAATATAAAAAATAAAAATAAAAAACAATCCAACACAAGCATCTATTAATATCAATATGCAATGCATATTTTTTATTTCCTAATTTTAGTTTCACTAGATGATACCATTCTACAATTTCCCTTTGCATCATGAAGAGAAAATATCAATATCTTCTCTTTTTAATCTTATTCATTATTCCTTGCATTTAAGAATTTACTAGATATACAAATATAAAATCTAAGCAATTCTAAAAAAATAATTGTTGGATTCAAAAATTCTGAAGGCGATCATTCATCAAATGACTTCAAATTGTTTTGTTTCATTTATATGTCTTTAAGCATTAAAATGAATTCTATATGGTCAATCCTCTTTACATTTTAATGTGTTAATACTTGTGTAAAATTGTAGTTTTATAGTTAAAATGGGTATCATCATAATAGTTGTGTACAATTTGATCTCTTAATAAAAACTTATTCTATTAACGTAAATTTGCACCTATTTGAAGCATTGCTAGTTGTATTCCTTGCAACTCTCAACGCATTCCACAACTTTGATTTCAAACAATCAATACTCTCTTACATTAACTTTTGATTTTCTCAGTGCCTCGAAGCAAATTATATTTATAAACTTATTAATCATACAAAACTACTCATAACCTGTCATTATAGATTTTTTTTAACACCACATGTAAACCATAGCTTTGACATTTTAAATTTTTAAACTTTCATGGTTATCTTGACTCTCTTAACCGTTAGCATGCATGATTTAAAGATTACCTTGAAAGCCTTCCTTGAAACGGAAAAATTATTAAAGTGATGTTATTACTAACGATAACAAGGATGGTAAATATATTAAGCGAAGTAACAATACATTAATGCAAATGCAGAATTAGCCTATAATTACCGGGGTTCCAATTCAGTAATTGAAGCTTCGGCGATAGATGAAGGAGCTCGAGGTCTCTGCGATGGAAAAAAAGAAGATATGGTTCTTGATGTATGTGAAGAACCAGAATTATCAGTGGAATTGGTGCGCACGGAACTCACAAAAGCAGGTTCTGTGGGTTCTGCTAACACCATAGCTTCACTTGACAGTATCAAGTTCACTGTACACAACCATCCAACATGGATGCATCTCAACGCTTGTTCCTGTTCTAGTTGATCGCTGCAAGTTTCAATTATTGCTGTATCAATCATGTCCATAATATTTCCTCCTTTGTATATTCCCCATGCCTGCAGGACTAAAGCCGATAGTCAAATTTGAGAAATATAAGTAAATGGGCCATTAGTTCATGTTGAACCGCAGAAGGATTATTCCAAGATAGTCATATCAAAACAGAACCGATCAGCAGTCAATCCCATGATGGCATATGACTTCGCTGAAAAACCTATAGATGAACTAAATAACATGCTCTCCCAATAGCTTAGGTATGATCAATTGAAAATATAATGGAAACAATATCTTACCCATTCTAAAAGGATCTGCGTTTCACGGGGTAAATTAAAATCCGTGTTTTTTCTTCCCCTCATAATTTCCAGAAGAAGAATCCCAAAGCTATAAACATCAACTTTAACAGATAATTGCCCATTCATAGCATACTCTGGTGCCATATACCCTCTGCAAATTACAATGTCAATTTACAAATATGTTTGCCAATCAAAAAGTGAGAAATGTAAAAAAGAAAACTGTACTAGTCCTTTGCATCTTACAAAGACATAAATACATCAATGTCATCCTTCGTAATCTGATCAATATGTGGTAAAATTAGTAACTAATTGAAAGCCTGTTAGTAAATCCGAGCGATGTATGTTTTGAAATCTTACCGAGTTGCAGCAATTCTTGTCCTAACATGAGTTTCATCTTCATCAAAAAGTCTAGCTAACCCGAAATCTGCGATCTTCGATTTCAATTTGCCGTCCAACAAAATGTTCCCTGCTTTAATATCTCGATGAATAATCCGGAGATGAGACTCCTCGTGCAAGTAGAGAAGCCCTCGAGTTACTCCAAGTATGATGCCGTAACGCTTCTGCCAATCAAGTTGCCTGCGTTTATTTGGATCTGTATCGACCATGCAGGTTATCTTAAATCATGACAACCGACCTAAGTACTTTGAAACATTGCAAGGAATGCTTTTCATTACCTACATCTTTGGCCACCAGCTTAACTTCATTCAAAAATTCCTTTTTCCCTTGCGCAGAATGTAAAGACAGCTTCTTCACTGCTATTTCCTGTCCCTCTGGACTAGTTCCCTGTGATGTTGAGAGAAAATTAGTGTGAAGATTTTGTATTTTTCAGTAGAGCTATCATTAATCTACTCTTGTAAGGGTGTCGGCTACTGTAAATAAGATATTGTAAGCTACTAGAATAGATTTTTTCGTAAGGTATGTTACCCTGTATACAGTGCCAAATCCTCCCTCACCGAGCTTGTTATTATCGTGAAAATTTTCTGTCGCAGCTACCAATGTTTCCATTTTAAAAAATGTGAAATCATTGGACAGGGTAGGAATCCTACCTAGGACCTGCCCCTGGCTGTTCGGTTGCTCACCTTCTTCAATTTGTGAGTCGTCCCCCATATAGTGGCCTACACAAATGAAAATTCACAGCTATATCAGAAACTGGAGCAAAAATAGATCGATGTAATAAAATGGACTAGATTGGCATATTGCATGCAAACAGACAATACTAGCAAACTGGAGGAATACCATCATTAGGCCTTCCAAATACTCCATTCTTCAATCGTTTCCGAATTGCAAAGGAGCATACGATTATGCTGAGAAGCAAGCCGCCAAGAACACCTAAAATTAGGGGTATTTTGCTGGTAGACTTTTGTGGCATTTTGCGGGTAGAGTTTTCTTGTGGTTGTGGTGGAGGCGCCCGATTAGAGGAAAGTTTGGATTTATATTGAAGAATGCAGCTTCCCGCCAAAGCCCGAGCTCCAATTCTTCCAGAATTATCGGTGAACATACTGTCGATTGCTATTGACAGACATTGTTTACAGTCGTCGAGGGAAATATCTCCCCAGCATTGGGCCAGAGCGAAGATCGGACGACGCGAGGAGTCAATAATTGAACGGGAAGCGAATCGATTCACTAGTGCAGATCCAGATAGAATATCAGATGACAAATTTGACAAAAGCTGCCGAACAGCCGCGAGAAAGACATCAGGGTCGGAGGAGACGCTGTCTTCATTTGTCAAATTCACTACAAAAGTATTCAGTTCTCCGATGAAATTATAGTTTTCAAAACGCAAGAAGCAGAACTTTTTCTGAACTCTACTCCCAATCTTAGACCCACAAGTTTGTAGAACATCAATCTTTGCTTGCTGTGTACAATTGTAACATTCATGGACGGTTGCGTCTCCTCTACACTGGAGGAGGGCATATAATTGGTCTGGACTTTGGCCATATTCACTACTGTTAAACCTTCTTTGGGATGCGTCTACACGGAGGATATTCAATGCTGTATTCAAATTGCTCACATACTTATTGCCTTCTGAATTATTGCTCGTGTTGCAGCGAGGAGGCGGCCACCACTCTTCGTCTGTGCCGCTGCAAATGTGTATATTAAGATAAAATATGACAATATAGATAACGGGGAAAGACCAAGAATTCTTTCCATGGAACCTGCTCATCTTTGTCTTGGCTGAAGGCAAGGGGAGAGCTTTCATGCTGCATAGAGAGCCTTTATCCTCTGTCTTTTCAATAGAAACCTAATAAGCAATGCATGAGAACGATATGGAAATTCTACGGAAAGGGTGGGTTTTCAAGTTGGCCTTCACTGCAAAATGACCATAGCGATCTTTGTTATGGTCCCCAGAGAAGATTAAAAGAGTAACGCATGACCATAGCGATCTTTGTTATGGTCCCCATAGAAGATTAAAAGAGTAACGCTCTGGTGAGCTAAAGTTGATTGAACGAGTTTTGTCTTTGCATTTTGTCGGGCGGCTTGACCCATGACTTAGCGCATAATGGGAAGACACCCAAGTGTCTCAACACTCTATTTAAGCATGTAAAATATTGTAATATACATCAAGAAGTAGACATCAAGTAATAGAGAATATCAGTTCGCATTCCTACATATTGTCTATGTGTGTATGTTTAAGTGCGTAGTGTATTTCCTACTTTGCTTATTAAGATTATGCTTCCTCTATAACAGTATCGATTCATTCAATCGAACTGTTGTCCCCGTTATGCACCTCGGCACGTGCGGATCATTGGTATCAGAGCATCAGCTTTGTTCGTGCTTAAGTTGTGCGTAGACACTTCCATCAAGGTTACCTGACTTATCCCTATTCAAACACACTCGTAAACTCAGCAATCCAAGCAAACGCTACCTCCAGAGATGACAGAAGAAACAAAAAATCGACATGCAATTGACGAGACAGCACAACTTATAGAGCAAGCACTGGCTCGGCAACAAACTGAAATGTTCTCCGAGTTCAATGAGATTCTCACGCAATTCCCTTCGACATCAGGAGGATTTCCGACAAGATCTAACTCTGACAAAATCAGTCCATTCAAGGTGCAAATGAATTTGGACATACGGAATCTAGAAGGAAAGATTGACGCGGAATCTGTCGACAATTGGGTACAACTATCAAAATCCTATTACTCTGTGAATCAACTCTCAGAAGCTGAAAAGATCACCATTGCATCCTTAAATATGTCAACATTTGTGCAGTGTTGGTGGGAGAACCTATCAACAAATATGGAGAAAAGCAGAGACCCAATATACACAGGGTTAAAATTTGTCGAATGCCTCCGAAAGGAGTTTTACCCTCCCAAGTACATTGAACAATAGTATAAGAAGTGGCAGCAGCTAAGGAAATGGAAATACCAGTCCGAACAGAGTTACACACACAAGTTTTATCAATTAATGGCTAGACTTGGCGTTCAAGAAGAAGAGAAATTGCTTGTTCTATCAATTAATTGCTTGTTCTGAAGTACCAGCCGACTTCGAAAAGTCAAGACCTTCTTAGCCAACTCCGCCAAAGCAAGATCATGGCAAAAAGCATTCTCAGAAATACAAAAGGGAACGTAGTAAACAACCTCCTACCGAGAAATGGTGTGATTACCACAATTCATCATGGCATGATACGTCTGAATACAAAGCTCGGAAGACCTTTTTGGAAAAAGTGTCGACATCCGACTTGTTCGACAAGACTTTGGTAGAATCTGACCTAGAAGCAATGACCATTTTGACATCGGCATCGACCACTCTAGCAGCCTCGACTATCGTCGACGAGGAGGAACGAGAGCGCCTATCCATACACAGATATGGGTTCAAAACAATCCATTGCATTTGATTGTGGATAACGGTAGCCAGAAGAACTTTGTTTCTGAAGATCTCGTGAAGAAACTAGGTCTTGTTACCATTCCACATCCTCATCCCTATAACATCGCTTGGATGAAGGATGGACATGAACTAAGGATCACCCATCAATGCAAACTCTCCTGCTTCATTAAGCCTTTTGAAGATGAAGTACTATGCGATGTGGCACCACTATCTGTAGTCGACGCCTTGTTTGGGAAACGTTACTTGTGGGATCACCATGGAAGTTACTAGTCACGACCGCAAAAGGTGATTGTCAGAATTCAGAACCAATGGTACGGAATACCAGAGCGACGACCTACACCAACGGTTGCAATGATATATGCTAAACAGACAAAGAATCTCATCAACCATGCTCAGAAGTTTGCATTGATCATGATTAAGCTGCAACATTTCAGGAAGACTACAGCAATGAGCTAATTCACTGACCAATGCAGCTCCCGACAGAAGCAGCAGATCGACAATATTCGTGATGAATACCAGAACCTATTCCAAGAGCCAGACAGAGTACCTCTACATTGCCAGGTAAAACACTCTATTGAACTTGCTCCTGGTTCTTCATTACCTAACACATCTGTTTACAGAAGATCCATTATCGAAAATGAATAGATTTGCAGAAAAATTCAAGATTTGATCAACAAAGGTTATATCTGACCCAGCTCGTCTCCTTGTGGAATTCCAGTCGTCCTTGTTCCAAAGAAACACAAGACTTGGCGCATGTGCATCGACCATCGGGCCCTCAACAAAATTTTGTTAAAGAATAGATACCCTCTACCGCGGATAGATGATCTCATCCACTATTTGAAAGGTTCTAAATTCTTTACTAAGCTCAACCTCAAGTCGAGATATCATTAGATTCCAATTGAGCCCGCGGATGTTTGGAAAAATGATTTCAATACCAAGGAAGGATTGTTTGAATGGTTAGTCATGCCTTTCGGCTTAACCAATGCACCTGCGACCTTCATGCAGTATATGGATGAAATTCTTCGACCTTTCATCAGCAAATGTGTCATTTTCTACCTCGTCGATATACTGATTTTCATTCGATCATGGGAAGAACATTTCAGACAGCTTCGACAAGTCCTCGACACTCTCCAACATCATTGACTCTACTTGAACATGGACAAGTGTTCCTTTGCAATGAAAAACATCAAATATTTGGGGTATGTAATTGACTTTGCAGGCATTCACGTTGATCTAGACAAAGTAAAAATCCTCAAAGATTGGCCCATTCCTCAAAGCATTCATGAACTAAGAAGTTTTCTTGGTTTGGCGAATTTCTATCCACGATTCATTTTCGGCTTCAGTCACATAGCTTGGCCTTTGAATCAATTGACTAAGGGAAATGAGAAAACTGTCTTCAAATGGACATCGACACAAAAGGAAGCTTTTAAATAGCTCAAACACAAGCTTTGTACTGCACTAGTACTTATGTTACCTGATTTGCACCAGCCCTTTGAGATTGAGATGGATGCATCGAACTATGCATTGGGCGTAGTGATCACTCAGTCTAGTCACCCAGTCGCTTTTCATTCCAAAAATTTTAATGACACATTTAGAAGATATTCTACATATGAGAAAGAATTGTACGCCATTGTGCAAGCTCTTAAGCAATGGCGACATTATATCCTTGGCAAGGAAACAATCATTCTCACTGACCACAAGCCTTTACAGTTCGCCCCGTCTCAGTCGAAGTTACAAATAAATCGACAACTCAAGTGGATTAATTACCTGCAACAATTTCAGTTGGTAATTAAGTATCAGAAAGGTAAATCCAATGCCATCGTCGATTGTCTAAGTCGACCACCCATTACTCTCCTTCTTATAGTGATGAGTATGCATGGATATGACGCCACCACTTGGCCTCAGTTGTATCAAGAAGACAACAACATTTCATCAGTCTATCAACAACTTCAGACTAACAAGTCGTCGACCTTCGACTATTTCGTGAAAGACACCTTGCTATACAAGCTTGGACAAATTTGTGTACCGACAGGTGAGCATCGACACGAGCTCATTTGGGATGAGTACTACAACAAGACTGCAAGACACTTTAGAGTAGAAAATACCCTTGCTATTCTCCAAAAGTATTTCTTTGGCCTTCACTTAAAACCGACGTCAACAAATACATTCTATCATGCATGGTTTGTGCCATTACTAAATCGCCTAATCGATGACAGGGATTGTACACACCTTTACCAGTTACTAGTCGACCATGGGAATCTATTTCTATGGACTACTTGATGGGATATCCTACTACCAAACATCAGCATGGCGTGATGTTAGTAGTAGTCGACCGATTTTCCAAGATGGCCATTCTCATTCCATGCACGAAGACTACGACACCGCAGCAAACCACTCAGCTCTTCTTTGAACATGTCTAGAAACACTATGGGTTACCGAAAACCATTATTTTCGATAGAGATGCCATATTTTTCAGCATCTTTTGGAAGACTCTCTGGAAATAACTCGATACAATAATTTCCTTATCGACATATTTCCATCCTCAGATAGACGGACAGACGGAAGTTGTGAATCGCTTAGTCGTACAACTTCTCTATATGTACAACCACAAGCATCGACGAATATGGGATGAAAGTCTTCCATATATACAACACAACTACAATCGTGCTCAGCATAGCTCTACGGGCAAGAGTCCATTTGAGATATGTTATGGATTTCAACCCTCAGTGCCTATTGACTTGATTAGTTCCTCGACACAGTTGAACGATATCGACTATAACCTGCGAGAAGTTGACAAAGCTTTGAAGTTTCGAGATCAAATTTGCGACATCCAGAAGCAAGCACTGGAAATGTTGCAACGAGCTAATGCGAAAGCTAAGTCCCAACATGATAAGAATTGTATCTCTCATTCATTTAAAATTAGTGATAAGGTCTGGTTGCATCTCAAGAAGGAACGCTTCACTGGTCCATATAAGAATCTGAAACCTTTTAGATATGGTCCGTACAGTATTCTTGAACAGATTGGAGAAAATGCTTTTCAGTTCGACATTCCTTCATGCCTGGGTATTCATCCAGTATTTAATGTGGATCTACATCGACCCTACCATGCACCACTGTTGGAACAGAACGAATTGCAGACAGCAGAACCCACAGACATCCATCCAGATGTTCAAGAGCCTCTTCCTTGCGACACCATTATGGGACGACGAGTACGCCACACAAGGACGAACACAATTCCCTTGTTTAAGGTGGCCAAAGCCGGAAAGATCCCAGTACAAGGAAAATGGTACTCTACTACTGAACTAACCGACAAGTTTCCTTATCTTTACAATCAAACAATGGGGACCATTGTTTCTTAGGGAAGTAGGTATGATCTACCCTTCACTTGGCATAATTGTCAGATGCCAACATCAACAACGATTTCGACAAGTTCACGATTGCGACCAGTCATCGACTTCGACATGACTCTGACATACAACATCATTTTATGACTAACGAACTACGACAGATTGTCTCTTTGTCTTCCAGTCGACCAGAACAGTTGAACTTATGAACCGTTCTAACTTCTCTTGTAACTGATGTAACGGTCAGACACCCAAGCATCTCAACACTCTATATAAGCATGTAAAATATTGTAATATACATCAAGAAGTAAACATCAAGTAATAGAGAAGATCAATTCACATTCCTACATATTGTCTGTGTGTGTATGTTTACGTGCGTTGTGTATTTCTTGCTTTGCTTATTATTATTATGCTTCCTCCATAATAGTACCGATACATTCAATCGAACTATTGTCCCCGTCGTGCACCTGGGCACGTGCGGATCACCGAGCCACCCCAAATAGCATCGCATCATCCACAAATAATTGATGAGTGATTGTTGTCTTAGAGGTAACCTTAATTCCTTTAATCACTTCACTTTCCTTTGCTTTATGGATGAGCGTGCTTAGTGCTTTTATTACTATCAGAAATAAGAGTGGGGAAACGGGATGACCTTGTCTCAGTCCCCTAGAGCTGGAAAAGAAGTCTCTAGGGAAATCATTTATCAGAATAGCGAAATTAACTGAGCAAAATTAACTGATGTGACACAAGCCATTATCCGCCTAATTTCCCTCCATGGGATACCAATTTGCATTAATACTAGTATGAGAAAACCCCAATTCACCTGATTATCATAAGCCCTAGACAGGTCTAGCTAGAGAATCGGAGCCTTTAAATTCCTGACTTTATGCTATGGAAAGTTTCCTGAGCCACACCTATGGCACCAAGAATCTATCTATTTTCTAAGAACCCAAATTGCTCCCTTGACATACATTTGGATAGAACTAGCTTGATTCTTTATTCAATTATCTTAGCAATGATTTTGTAAACAATATTACACAAAGAGATAGGGCTATACTCATCAAAAGACACAGGATTGGAATATTTCAGGATTAAAGCAACAAAGATTGAGTTCAGGGCCACAGGAATCTCATTTGAAATTCTAGTACCTTCCACCATAGCTAATAAATCCTCCAACAAGTTATACAACTTGACAAGAAATTTATACTCAAAACGAGAACTCTAGCCATAAAAAACTCATATTTTTGCATAAAAACACCAAAAAACAACTCTGAATCAAAAGGCGGTGCAATCGGTAGCACCACGTTTTTGTTATGGTTAAAAATTTAGACTTGGATGAAAACAATCATTATTGGTGTTTACAAAAATCTTGAAATCAATCCCTGAATTGAAAACTAATGCTACCGATAGCACACTTTTTCAAAAAATGGCAGTATTATATCATTGTATCATAATTTCAAATTGGATTTATTAAAACTGTTAGTAACACTACATAAAAGTAGCACTGAGTTAAACACAAATTATTCAAGAAATTATTTCACCACTCTTTCCATCTAAAATAAAAGAATTTATGATATTATTCAAATAAAACCATAAAATGTAGAAGATATGATATTTGGATGCACAAGAGAGGAAACACAATATCACTTATTTCTGGGGGGAGTAAAATTACAACTTTAGAAACCATGGATGGTATTATTTTAATCGAAACCCCAAATCAACCCTCAGATTGAAAAGTGGACCTCCTAGAATCACTGTCATTCGTATTCGATATTAAATTTTTAAAAACAATAACTTTAGAGAAACATAATTTTTTTTAAAGGTAAAAATTCAAAATGCAAAACTTATTAAAAAAAAAAGAAACAGACATACAAGAAAAATTATAAACAAAAACTTTTAAAAAATAAATAAAAAAAAATTGTAGAAAAAAATGAAACACAAATTAAAAAATTAAAAAATTAAAAAATTACAAATTAAAAAAAAATAACATTTAAAAAAATTAAAAACCCATGAACCATTTTTTTTAAAACAAAACATATTTAAAAAGAAAAAATTAAAACAAATTCAAAATCAACAATTTTTTTTAAATAATTTAAAAAAAAAACTTTAAAACAAATAAAATTAAAAACTAACAAACAAAAGTTAAAAAAATTAAAATTAAAATTATATCAAAGTTTTAAATTTAAAAATTAAAAATTAAAAAAAAACAAAAAATAAAAACGAACAAATTAACAAATTTAAAATTTGTAAACAAAATTTATGTTTAAAAAAAAAACAAAGAAACAAAAATTCAAACCGTCACCTCTCCCCTCACCCCCTGTCCTCCCCCTCCGCTCCCCCTTCCCTCCCTTACATCCCCCTCCCACCACCCTCCACACTTCCTCTCCCTCTGCCCACCCTCTCCCCCCCATCTCCGCACCCACCACCCTCCCCATCCTCCCTCTCTCCCCTTCCCTCACCCACTGCCCTCCCCTTACCCCCTCCCCCCTTCCCTACTCCTTTCCTCCCCTCTCCACACCCCCCAGCCCCTTCCCAATTAGACCCCCTACAGGCGGGTGCGATTCCTAGAATCGCGCCATCGCAAAGGTGTGGAGAAAGGAGGGGATCTACTCCTTCCGCAGCCCAAGCGCCGATGCGATTTTGGGAATCACACCAGTTGGTAGGGGGTCTGAGTGGGCAGTGGTCGGGAGGCGGGGAGAGGGGAGGGAAGGGGGAGGGAGGGAGGGAAGGGTGATGGGGAGGGCAGTGGGTTGGGAAGGGAAGGGGGGGAGAGTGGGATGGGGGTGGGGGTGGGGAAGGGTGGTGGGAGGTGGAGGGAGGTGGTAAGGGGGTAGAAGGGAGGGAAGGGGGAGGGTGGTGGGTGAGGAGGAGAGGTGAGGGTTTGAATTTTTGGTTTTTTTAATATTTTTAAATTTTGTTTTTAAATTTAAATTTGTTTTTTTTTATAAATTTTGTTTTTAATTTGTTTTTTTTTAAATTTTGTTTTTAAGTTCAATTTTTTTTATTTTTTTTTGTTTTTTCAAATTTTTCTATTTTTTTTACAAATTTAACCTTAAAAATAACTTAATGAAGATAAATTTTTGAAGAATAAAATCCAAATATATATATATATATATATATATATATATATATATATATAATTTTACTTGCTTTTAGAAATTATAATATATATATATATATATATAATTTTACTTGCTTTTAAAAATTATAATATATATATATATATATATATATATATATATATATATTCATGATAAGTAGCTACTAAATGTAATTTTTTTGTAAAATTTGAAAACACACAGTTGTAAATAAAATAATTGTTTTTTATGACCAGGAAGTTTCAAAATCACAAAAAATGGTCTCAAAATAAAAAAATGGTGCGACCAGTATACACATTTTTTGAGACAGAGGTAAACACAACTACTAAAATTGACCCCCCAAAAAATGACAACAATGTCGGGTTCTTGTCAAGTTGTATAACTTGTCCTCCTCCATGATGTCAAAAAATTCCAAAAAAAGCTCCATGGTCCATCCATCCGGACCTGGGATTTTTGCTTTTTCAAATATTGACAGGACTTTTTGGACTTCATTCAAAGTCACAGGTTTATAGATCTCATTCCCTTCTTGGTCCATGAAGAAATGTGGGTATTCTCTAATGACTTGTATCTGTTCACTTACCACTTGTTCACTCGGATCCTGATAATATTTTTGAAAATATCTCACAGCTTATTTTGGAAGATCCGCCTGGTCACTATTCCATTCACCATCCCCATTCTTCAACGACCAAATAGAGTTATATACTCTTCTGCATTATGTAAACTTGTGGAAAATTTTGTTGTTTTTGTCACCCAATGAAATCCATAATGTTTTGCTTTTGATACGCCAAGTCTCCTCTTCCCTATTCAAAATATTCAGTTTGTTTTTCTCCAGGTCCTGTAGAATCAATCTAGTCTCATTTGGGAGTGTATCGTCCAAGTTCCCCTTTTGGATATCTTAAATTTGAGATTCAATCTTTGTTAAATCATATTTTTTAGCCTTTTTTTTTCCTCTCCCATTTCAAAACTTCCATTTTCATCTTTTTTAGTCTTTGGACCATATTATGATAGGGAGAGGCATCCAAATAAATCTCATAGTTGAGCCATTATTTTCTAACCAAATCTTAGAACTCCCCTTCCTTAAGCCATATGTGATTGAATTTGAATGGATATGGCTTTTTTTGGACTTCAAAATCCATTTCTAGGAAAAGTGGAGTATGATCAGAGAATGAAGAAAATTCAACCCATGATCTGTACCCATGAATGAATTCCAGTAATTTATTCCCTAGTAAGAACCTGTCCAATCTCTTAGACACCCTTTCGATTCCATTCCTACTATTAATGGTGATTATAGTAGGGATGTGTCTACTGTAATTAACTATATTACTATGCATTGGTGAGATTCAATTGACAGAAATGAAACAATTATCTAAACTTTCCTAAGATCTTTAACCATTTTGAATTTGAAATAAACTTGGCGGAAAAAACTTAAACTCATAAATGGGAGGGAAAATTGAATTGATTCATATAACATCAAAGAAGAAATGATACTTACTTACAACCTTGCTTGAGGTGAATACATTCTCCTTTTCTTTGATCCATCCGTCTCCATCCTTGCCTTTGATCCTTCAAGATCTTCGTGTTGAAGATGAGCTTTCCAACCTTGAAATCCTTCCAGCATGCCTTTACTCTCACTTTCTATATTTTTCTATGCCCCCAATGTCTTGCGTTTATAGCTTTGGTAATTGGTAATTTAGGAATCCAACTTCAATGTTGGATAATACCTTTTTCTAAAATTTTGATTTTTCCACCAAAAAACCTATTTGTATAGTATTTTCAGGCTTTTTGTCACAAATCCATAATTTTCAGGCACAATTAATGCAGATTTTGTGCATTTCTTCTCACTGTTGATTGGTGGAGACTAGATCCGAGCCTTCAAGCAAGCTTTTCAATCATTGAACCTTGCCTCTTTAGGTTACCTCTTTCTTCACTCAATCCTTCCGATTATGGAAGTAGTGATTACATAAGAGAGGAATGTTCTCTTATGTACTTGTATTTTGTCTTCATGTTTCGGACGAACAGTAAAATGTGCTTCTAACCTTCACTTGTTAAGGGTGTTAATTTGATTGTTAACAGATGCCCTCAAATGTGTGAGGTATGAAGCGGAAATAAGGGTCGAAATACATTATTTCTTCATACGGATACTCTTTATATTGATGTTCTTCATATTGATACTCTTTATTGATCAAAGCAAGGATGAAAAAGGATTAGCTCATGGGCGCAGGATTCAGGAGAACACCTACAAGTCAAACATAGCAATTTATCAAATATACAATATCTTCTTGAGGCGGGCATACCCATGCTCAACAGTAAACAAGCATGGCCATGAACAATATGGAGTGGATCCATGTCAAAAGTAAAATTTTCAGAAGTGTAAACGTTCACTTTGATGAGTACGAGAACAAGGACTTCATCAAACTTCTGACATGGTAGTTTAATCTTGCACAGCTCAAGCATTGCATCGATGAATGATACAACTATTTTTCCCAAGATCTTCATTACAAATCGACGATAGTACAATTTTATATCATGTGAATAAATGAACTGAAGTTGAGCATAATAAAACACCATCTGATTCCCGGTCATTGGTGTATATCGTTAACAGATGCGAAGAGACCCACTGATGATGATGCCGGACTCTAAGTACTCAGTACAAACTAGCAAGTGTGAATAGATGTTCTAAAGTTGAACACTTGTAGAATCAAATAATCAGGGGTCATTGATGTATACCCACTTTCATTTGCGAGAAAACCTACCACTTATGACTGCAAGATACAAGGTACTCATGGGTTTCTAGATCCATTTCCTAGATGATGATCTGGTGTCGATAGGAATCGATCCATCAGAAGCAGGGCATTAATCCACCCCACATCAACCACTATGAAATATAGATCAATAGTCTGATATAATTTGGTAGAAATGCGATATCCAACACTATATACTGACACAAGGAATGCTGACATGATTGGTCAGGAATATTTGAGGAATGGCTGACACTGTTTGAACTTCCCTTGAACACATAACACGGCACAGAATGGACACTTGGAAACATAGGACTCGAGTAACCAACCTTAATGAAATCCATCAATGCCAGATGCATTAACGAAAGCTCCATTAGTGACGGGAAGGATAACCCATCGGTGGAGATCTGTTCAAAATACTGGTACAGTTTCCTAAGGCAAATGTACATGGTGTACTGACAATGGATACAAAATTATGTGCCGTGTTCAAGGGAAACAAGGATTGACTATTGGCACTTTCTTCAATGATATAATATCAAATGATTCAATCCTCCCCCTTTTCGGATTTTTTTGTTTTCCAAATTTTAATACCTTTTTCATTTATTAGCTTGAAAAAAGAATAAAGCATGTTATGGTACATTAGAGGAAACGAGTGTCTCAAGGGCATGCGCCTATATTTCAAGGGCATGGATCAGGCCAAGGAAAAGATATATATTGCAAACAATGGTTGATCTAGTTATGTACACTCTTATGGGTGTTTCCTCCATGGGTATGGGCCAATTATACATAAGCAATGGTTTATAGGCATCATGTAACAAAAAAAATAAAGCATGTTATGGTACATTAGAGGAAACCAGTGACTCAAGGGCATGTGCCTATATTTCAAGGGCATGGGTCAGGCCAAGGAAAAGATATATATTGCACACAATGGTTGATCTAGTTATGTACACTCTTATGGGCGTTTCCTCCATGGGTATGGTCGAATTATACAGAAGCAATTGTTTATAGGCATCATGTAACAAAAAGTGACTGCAAAGGAAAATACAAAACATAAGCAATAAGCAACGAAGCAGTAGGCATGGATGTTCAATGGGATGTTTTAACACATGATTATGTAAAGTGACACAAAATTGGGAGCCGATCAGGATATGGTCATAAATGTATGAAAGATAAATATGTGGTCTCAAACTCCAAGTGATGATGGTACTAATAGGACTCCCAGGGCTATGAGAATAACTAAGCATGGGAACCAAAAAGGCAATGGGGTGCTGACTAGAGTGTCCCATGTTTGGTAGGATTTTCTGTGAGAATGGTGGAAAATAAAGATATGAAGGGATGACCCACCAATTTCCAACAGGTTTGACCCTAGGGCATGTTTGGGTTGCAAAAGGTTCAAATGCATCTTCACAAAGGGATAGCCTAAACCTATATGCAAGGTTCCAAATATACCTGATCAGATCGAGGAACATGTAAAGCATGCTCCTATACTTGGGCAGATTTAAACCAAGTATGCTCCCAGTGGCCCCACAAAAATATGTCCTTAGGTGGGTGCAACCAAATGTTCATAACTTCAAGGATAGATTCATCTGATGATAAAATGTTGAACAAGAAGTGATGTGAGCTGGGAGAGCTCCCAACCCCAATGGGACAAGTCATTGGATCATATTCCTCCATCAAGGGAATATTTTGATCTAAAACTTTAGAAGCTATTTGAGTATCTTGGTATGAAACTTCTACATCATATAGGGGTGATTCTAATGCTTGTGAACATTTAAATGACATTACAAAAGATGAGGCCCCTTCATCCACTATGGTTCGAAAAATGTTCTTACCATGAGTCATTACTTTAATATGAAAAACAACTTCGGAAGGGATCCTAAATGGAGAAAACATAGAATGATGTAATTCAATGGACAGTAGACCAGAATAGCCATGCTGGAATAATTTTCTGGTCGCTGTGGTTGTGGAAGATACGCAGGATTCGAAGAATCTTTCAGTGTTGTTGGTGGAGGCGCAAAATTGGAGGAATGTTTGGATTGATATTGCACAATGCAGCTTCCTGCCAATCCCCGAGCTCCAATTCTTCCAGAATTATTGTTGAACAAACTATCTATTGATATTGACAGACATGTTTTGCAGTCGGCAAGGGATATATCTTCCCATCACTGGGCCAGAGCGAAGATCAGATGGCGAGAGGAGTCTATAATTGGACGAGAAGAAAATCGATTCGCTGCAGATCCAGATAGAATATCAGATGACAAATTTGACAAAAGCTACCGAGCAGCCGCTAGAAAGACATCAAGATTGGAGGAGACGCTGTGTTGATTTGTCAAATTCACTACAAAAGTATTCAGTTATCCGGTGAATTTATAGTTTTCAAAATGCAAGAAGCATAACTTTTTCTGAACTCTACTCCCAATATTAGACCCACAAGTTTGTAGAACATCAATCTTTGCTTGCTGTGAACAATTGTAACATTCATCGACGGTTGTGTCTCCTCTGCATTGGAGGAGGGCATATACTTGGTTTGTACTTTGGTCATATTCACTACTGTTAAACCTTCCTTTGGTTGTGTCTACATGAAGCATATTCAATGATACATTCAAATTGCTCACATACTTACTGACTTCTGGAATATTGCTCGTGTTGCAGCGAGGAAGGTGGCCACCACTCTTTGTCTGAGCTGCAGCAAATGTGTATATTAAGATAAAATATGACAATATACATAACCGAGAAAGACCATGAATGATTTCCATGAAATTTGTCCATCTTTGTCTTGGATGAAGGCAGGAGGAGAGATTTCAAGATGCATTGAGAGGCTTTATAGTCTGGCTTTCCTTGATAAGCAGACCCCTAAATCTAATACTTGATACATAAAAATGATAAGGAAATTCTATGGGTTGACAGTATATATGGAGGAAAGCAAGCAGGTAGTGAGCTATAAAAGGAAGGGTTTTCAAGTTGTCCTCCATTTCTAAATCGCCAAACTGATTACTGCAGAAGATTAAGAGAGTTTACGCTCTGGTCAGCTAACTTGTTTTCTCTGTGGAAAGGTATTGCACTCGTTCACTCTTTATTGCGTGGAAGGGCAGTTAACACTGATTTAGACTTTGAATGAAATCTCGGTGTCTCACACTAATTTAGACTTTGAATGAAATCTCGGTGTCTCACACTGATTTAGACTTTGAATGAAATCTCAGTCTCTGTCCTTCCAGAGGGTTCAAGCATGTTCTGTAAAGTTAAAATTGTCATTAAAAAAATTAAACTTGTATTTTTATTTGTCAAAGGGTTCAAACATGTTCTAGAAGTAGAAAGTTAAAATTGTCCTTGTATTTTTACCTTTCCAGGGTCATAATTTATAACAACATCTCAAACTAAGGGAAATTCTTTTTAAATTATTGGTTAATATGAATTTAAATGCAAACCTTTTTAAATTACTGGTTAATATGAATTTATATTTACATATAATGTGTTTATAATAAAATCATTTTTAAACTTCATTCACCTAAAAAATATAGGACAATGATTTGACATGCAATTGTATCCTGTTCCAACTTTCCAAGCTGAGGACTATGAAAACTCTTATGCCTATGCCTATCCTTTCCCTTATCCCTTTTCTTTTTCGCATTCTTTCTCTTATCTTTATTCTTGCCTTTACTCCTTTTATTTTCTTATCCCTTTCCAGGGCCACAATATGAATCTGACTTCCTTACATGAAACTCAATGATCTCACTTCTGTCTTTTGCATTTTTAAAAAAATATTTAGTTAATTTATACTTGTTAACTAAAGTATAATTATTTATATGACTTTTACCTTTAAAGATTTAGAAGAATATAACCCTTCAAATTTGAAATTAATACCCACCTTTCAAATTTTATCACTAGATACAATGCTTATTGAATCTTCACATTTAAGAAAAGTAGAATAAAATTGTAGACTAAAACTTTTGGAATGTGTGGATTTTCTTGATAAGAATATATATATATATATAAAAGCTTAGAGTATTGTAATGTATTATTATTTTATTTGCTTTTCTAAGTTTTTTAAAAAAAATTAATTAATATTTACGCGGAAGGAGTTGTTTAAAAGGACGGTTCCATTGGTCCTTTCGTCGTCTGTCGACGGCCTCGACGGCCTATGAAGAGTCGTCCCCTATCAATTTCTATTATATGAAATTTAATATTAATAAACTGTACTCGTTTCTCACATTTTTGCTCATGGACAAATCACCTCTTTAGTCCTAAAACAGGCTTTGAAACTGTTGCGATTCATTTTCATCAAGTGTGATCTCAAGCTTCATCCCATGTTTCCCATTCAACAAAGTCGAAGGCCAATTCTGGACTTACCCATATACCTGTTTGCAAGAAATGGGAAAGATCATTTTGTGGGTTCACACGATAAGGCGGCCACAACTACGCCGCACATGAATAGAGCAGCCACCCTCCACATATTCATTACTCTTCCAAATTCGTCCCCTGTCATCAATCTCACAATAAAATGCTCAGTAACTTGATGGAGCCATCACAAAAAATGAATCAAAAGGAAGTAACTTGATGGAGCCATCTACTAAGCTCCTCGACGAAGGAAGCCTACGAGAAGTCATAATTTTCCTCCATCCCAAATTTTTAAAAATTTATCATTATTTCATAAAATTTTATGATAAATCCTGATTGAAAATATTTCAAACCTTATTAAATTTTGGATAATTTTTTTCCCTTCCAATTTGAGTTGTTACTCTGAAAAGTACATCTAAAATCGATTGGATTTCTGTTACAACATTATAATTTCAACTTTATTTCTTTCCATTGAGTTTTATGATAAAAATGATTTAAGTTGTTATTATTAATTAAGTTTTAGGATCAAAGTTATTTAAAATGATTTTTTTCAAACCTATAAAGTATTATTAAATAAATTTTTGAATATAATTTTTTTTTAAGTCTCAATAAGTTTTGAAAGTTTTTGAAACTACCCAGAACGATAAATCAGAACTATGTATTTTTAGATTTCCTTTTTAACTAGATTCTAACTCAAATGAAAAATTCCCAACAATATTTGAATAAATTATATAATACATAAAAATATATTAGTGATCAAATTTGAAATATCAAATTTGAAGGGTAAGTAAAAATAATTGTATTTTAATTACGAAGAAGAAATTAATTACACACTTCATAACTTATAACCTCAAAATTAAAAGCAATACATCTTACACTATTTTCCTTATAGAAGTAGGCCTTTCCCCCATCAAGAGCATGGCTATGATCAGGTGCTTGATTTACAAGCACAAGATAAATAACATGGGAAACGAGAGACTTCCTAAAATTGCCTTAAAATCATGCCAAAGCCACTTGCGTCTCAAGTGGGGATGGTGTAAAGTTATCATGACTTGGTTAAACCAATGGGGCATTGACAAAAATCACACTTTGCATAATATTATTAATGTCAAAATTATTATTACCTCTAAGTTTAAAGAGAAAATATGGTACAAGAAAGAATTAGAGGTGAAAAAAAAATTAAGATACTATAAAGACATTATTAACCCTAATCTAGAAGTTTAGAAGTATCTCTCAGTATTAACTAGCTCAAAGAAGAAAATTAATATAGATAAGATAAGGACGAACTCTCATGAGCTCCACATCTAAAAGGACCTTAGTAAATTCCTACAACATCGTGGTGTAATATCCCGATTTTGACGCCATTGCATTAAAATGTAAATGATGTAATATTGTTATAAAATCGTGGTGAGGAGCTCAAGGCCAAGGCCCCGCCATCGATTTAGTGATGCATATGGTTTACGTGCTAGCTAGGCACAATGAAATTGAAAATATCATGTAAATATGCATTTCAATGAAATACCCATAACTAGCTATGCAATGCAACAAGAGATGGGAGCATGATTTTACAAGGATTTGGGAGGGAAATATTAAAATCCTTGGATCCAATCAAGTCAAGCCAAGTGTCAATGAGAGAACCCATAAACCCTCAACTACCCATGTTGAATTTTGTACCCAATCATTTATTCTTCCAAGAGTTGGTTGAAATAGTTAATGCCTTGGGGAACGGAGAGGTATGGCTGTCCAAATTCATGTATGGGAAAACCACCCTTGATGGAAAATCGTGTTTGACTTCTTGGGCAAGAAAGGAGCCACAAAATTGTGCCCAAGCCATTACCCATCAACTAGCTTTTCCTATCTCACGTTTTTGGGAGGTACCTGTGCGTTTTCCCTCCACGTTTTATGGTTTTCCTTGTTTTCTAGCTGGGAGGAAGGCGTTTTGGGGGTTGCAGAGCTGCTGGGAGGAAGGGAGCTCGATTTGGGGTTTCATTGAGGCCGTTTTGGCCATTTGAAATGCTCATAACCCGTGGGAGAAATCAGGTTTTCTCCCCGAGGTCGAATTCCCCTTCTCACATTTAGTTTTGGGTGAGCCACGAA
Source organism: Larix kaempferi (assembly GCA_027924585.1). Lineage (NCBI taxonomy): Eukaryota > Viridiplantae > Streptophyta > Pinopsida > Pinales > Pinaceae > Larix > Larix kaempferi. Next base: position 5,122,795 of record BSBM01000729.1, on the reverse strand, counting down.
TTGGGAGAACCAATGGGAACTCTGTTTTGAAAATCCCTTTGTAAAATCGTCTATCCATGCCCAACCATTGTGCTTGCTGAGTGTGGAAAGAGTATGCTAGGGTATGGCTTATGGGTATTTAATATTTTGGCTTGAGCTTGAGTGCAAGCATCCAGAAATGAAGAAAGTTCATATTTAGCCTGATAAACCCAGCTGTAGACTAGCTTGGCTTAGATGTGATGTTTGCTTAGGCTGTGCTGACCTTGAGAGTCCCCTTTACCTTGTAGAAATCATGCCCAGCTCGAGAGTGGTCTCTAAGTGCTGAAAGAAAATAGGATGGACAAAGACCTATGGCTCGGTGGAACATTGCAACGACATAGCTAGTTGCCTGGGAAACTTTACATCAAGATGAGTATATTCTTTACATGTATTTACTTCTACAATGTTTTAGTTTGATGATTCTATTGATATGATGTATGCATGAGAAATATGTGTGGATGATGTCCTATTCCGATGTGCATGTCTGCTTTGATTTGCATTTGCACACATATGCATTTTATTTGTAATGCCATGAGTTTGTTCATGATGAAATGGGCTGAGTTTATGCAAAAGCCCCAGATTTTGGTAGTCATGTTCCCTTCCTTGCGTTGGATCGATGGGAGGGGACGTGACACATGGGTGGAAAGGATTTGCCAACTTTGTGATTCTTTGCGCGTTGAGGATGAAAATCAATTTCTCTTACTAGAGTGCCCTACTTACACCCACATTAGATCTCAGTTTCATAGTATTTTCTACAATACAAACATTTCTAACCTCCTAACTTGCGAAAACTATAATGGGCACTTCTCTTCAAACTTTTTGAGCATAAGATTAAAATTTTAAATAAAACCAATAATTCCCTTCTTTATTTCTTCTTAAGGTCCAATAGACCAAACTTTGTTTTGGAATGCTAATCATCATCATCATCATCAACAACAACAAAAACTTACTAAAATATTGTACTTCCAAATTTTAACAATGCTAACAAATAACCAACCATTTAATGAAGAACTTGTAATTTCAATAAAACCATAAATTAACACAATTTTTTTCAAATCAAAGTTATCCACAAAACTATCATTTTATAGAAATGAATACATTCAAAAAATATTAATCAAGGAACTTGCTTCCATTTATATATTCTTCAAAATGATTGAAATTTACATCATGGGGGAGATGGATCTATTTAACTAATGGAAGAGGCTTTCTAGATTTCATTAGTTTCCATACATCATCAATGGAATTACAATCTACCTCATCCAAATGTTTCACATAAACATGTAAACCATTTTTTTGTTTGACAAACATCCACAATGCTACACCAACCTTGGAAGATTAGAGCATCAATCCCTGCACTTCCCCTACCAAAGGAAAATACCAATGTTGCTTGTCAATGTAATTAGAGTCAAACTTGACAACTCTAATTATATTACATATGTATACTTTCTCTTATGACAAATCAATGGAAATTTCATTTTCCTTGCTATCGATTACATTGGTTTCTAAATTAATGAACATTTCATTTTACTTGCCATCGATTACATTGGTTTCTATTTATTGCACAGGTTCTTATTTATTGATTATTAGTATTTGCACTATAATTTCCATAGCTTCATTATCCTTCGTTTTAACCCATAAACTTACATTATTTACCTACACATGACTTTCTTTCATTTTAGACATACCAAAGTTTTTTTCGAGGTTTCATTTCCCCGCTTTGAAGGTATATTAGTTATTTTCAATTTATATTTATTCAAATGATTAATAGTCAAAACATCAACGCTCACAGACTTACTGCCATTTGTATAGTTAGCGATCAAATTGCAGTAAGGAGTCGGCCACTACTAAGCTTCGAGGCTGCTGCAAATGTGTGTATTAATAGATAATATGATAAAGACAACAAGAATAGCTACAATGTGGAAGGACCATGAAAGCTTTCCACGAAAATTAATCATCTTTTTCTTGGGTGAAGGTGGGAGAGGGGCTCTCATCATACTTGGTTACATGGAGAGGGGTTGTCAGTCATAGGTAAAAAGTCCTAAAAAAATGGGAAAATGTGATACTCAATACAGTTCATTCACTAGTCAAGGTCAAAAAGTTTGAAAGGCATCAATCAAAGAGTTTGAAATGGGTCATTTTTCCAAATTTTCTTATGTATGAATTATGTGATTTATTTTTTTGAAAATTCTATCAAAATTAGGTATTCAACATAATTTTGCTAGACAAATTTTCCACACTTATTAAAATAATTAAAAAAACATAAAAATATATATTTCAGCTTTTTAGAATTTTTTCCAACCATTTTGAATTCAAATATATACACACTTTTCAGAGGGTCAAGAAGTGTGCTTTATTATCATTTTTTTAACGTCTTTCACAAGTCAAGAAGTGTGTTATTTTTTTTAACAGTTCACGGGGAAAATTTTAATTGTGAGAATAAACATCATTCAAAGTACCTTTAAGCCGTGCACGACTTATTATTAGATTAAAATATTGTAAATTTGGGAAATGTATTTTTTCATTTTTCGTTCGTTGCATTAAGTATTTAAATAAATGCTATCCATTTACATAGGCCTATTAACTACATTCAACTTTTATCAAGTGTGATTGATTATGAGTCCGTTGAAAGTGTAGTGTATCACGATTTACTTGTCTTAGCGATTCTAGAAATCCTTTATCACATGGAGATGGTGAATGTCTTTTTCGGCATCCCATTCATTTACTACTTTATTCTTATTTGAATAATTTTTAATGATGTTGAGAGTTTATATCCTTTTACACCGAGTAAAAGGTATATTAAGATTTATAATTCTTTAAATTTTATTAGTCACTGCTTCCGGGAATACATCGATCGTTTGGTCGTACTTTTTGGTTTATTTAGATTTTTTAAAATAATGTTAACTAAGGTTTTTAAAATTTTTGATATTAAAATGATTTTTCTAAAAATTAAAAATATTTTTAGGATTTTTATAAATTAAATAATCTAATATTTTATTGGTCCAGTACAAATGATTGATTATTTTTCCCTGCTGTGCAAAAGAATTATAAAATTATAGAAATAATAAAAATTAAAAATAAATAAATAAAAAACATAAACTTGTCATTAATTAATGAAATGATATGTCGGTCAAATCATATTTAATGAAAATAATAAAAATAAATAAATAAAAAACATAAATTTGACAGGTTAACTGTCATTATTTAATGAAATGATATGTCGATCAAATCATATTTAATGTCATCATATCATGTATTAATGTTATTAATGAAATGATATGTCAATCATATCATATTTAATGTCATTATATCAAGTATTAATGTTGAGGCAGAATGCCATCATATCATATTAATGTCGAAGCAAGACGGACTTTGGTATGGCTCACACCATAGAGTTAGGATTCATCCATACTGGCATTTGCTGGAATTTGTTGTTACCGTCACAACCTGCTTTTTGTTGTTACCGTCACAATCTACTTTTTACTTTCTTCGATAACTATTAGAAATTCCATACAAATCCACTTCGCTGACCAACTCTCTTTTTCTAAGTCCCTTCGTGAAAGCCATATCACATCAGACAACACAACAAAGTACCACCAGGAATTGAAGAAAATCTCCTTGTGCAACCCTCAAACCTAGGTTGCTATTCCTCTTGTAATAACCCACCCATTTAGGCTTGCATGTAACAATATTTTCTCCACAATGGAATGTACATTCCTCTCTCCTTGAGTGATATCCAGGCCACATCACACATGGTACATTCCTCTCTCCTTGAGTGATCTCTTGGCTGCGTCACACATGATATTGATGGACCTTTCCATCACACATGATATTGATGGAACTTTCCCTCTTCTTCTTCTGCATCAAGCTGAGTGACATAGTTCTATCCATGTCGTGTTAAGAAGATTTCAGTTTGGACAAAGAAGGAGAAGTACCTCTATTTGTTTATGTGCATGGATAGTTGTCACTAAATTAAAAAAACTCAATGCCATGAGTAATGAGAATGGCCGGTGTGCATGTGTTGCATAAATGATATGCTTCTTCACTCTCTGTGAGGTGAGAAATTTTCATCTAAGAACTAACAAACAATAATGACCTATGTAGTCACTTTTGATCTGGAACAAAGGGATATAAAACCGTCACTTTTGTTGTTGAACACAAGATATAACAAATGCCCAAAATTTAGGATTCCTATGGTACATAAAGTCAAATAACAGTAAGTAAAAGTGTAAACTCAATAGACTAATATAACATCTTTCTAAAATTTATGATAGCTCCGCTAAATATAAATCGAAGATAAAATTACGAACAGTGAAAACTCTATACCAAATAGTGGACAAAATAAAGCATGTATTAAAAAACAAAAATGTTCACAGCATCTCTTAATTCCGTACACATGACGATGGGCATGAAATAATTTCTTGAAAATATCCATCGAGAATTTTAAAGTTGTGGAGGCTTGGAGAGTTCAATAGAAAATACAAGAACTTGCTCGAGTCGATCCTTGGTTTATAAATCATTTCTACAGGGCAGGTCGAACAACTCTTACCAGATTGAACTTGAGCATATGCCTTTCCACATAATCAAAATAGGGATTTTTCATTTTCCCTCTTACCATCTACCTGTTGCTGGAAACAGGAAACAACCCAAATAACCTAACTGCTAGAGGATGGATTCCTGGACTGCTCTAGCATTTGTTGTTTTGGCCACATCTGCGGCGGCATATAAGAAACATGAGGACGAGGTTGTTGAGCATACCTTGCACGATCCACTACCTTTCCAACGATCATTTCAGGAAGTGCAACCTATGTTGGATGCTACTAAGGAACATAATAATATGGTATAGATTAAGTTGGAGTTCCAATAGGCACTGGACCTCTAGGAATGCCAAGACGCTCCTCCTTCAACTCATCTCTTGGCACAATATCCACGAGGAAATCAAAGATATCTCTTTTAGTTATGGCAGCTGCTATGTCATTCTTCTGTAAAGTGCATCGCTTATTTTCTTCTGTTTGAATCCATGAGCGCAAAGTAAGCTCCAAATGAACATTTCACAATCTTTTGCAAAAATCACAGGCGGCTGAGCTGAAATCATCCTCACATCTTCATCTGCGTTCATACTTTTCTTCATTTTGCTTGAGATCATGGAGGGTAATTCATGCCTAAGGCCACCTCGAGAGTAATTCATGCATGATACCACCTTTCATGCATGAGAGGAGGTGTGAAAACTTAGAGGGAGAGGCGACAACTTGATGAGGCCACACGCTGAGAGAATGGTTCTGGTAAGCAGATCGGGCTCATTCTACGCGTAGCTCATGCATGGACGTGGTCACTTTCTCGTGCAAGTCCTTATCGTGGCTCAGTTAAATTTTAAAATTTTAATGATATCCAAACAATTATATGGATAAAACAAACCGTGTCGTTGGGCCATTAAGATAGGGTAACTCATCCATGGATAATGAAGTAAGCTAATAATTGATCAAGCTTAAGCTTGATGAAGTCATTTATGAATTAATGAAATTGGTATTTGCACATAACATTTTCTGTTATAATCATTCAGACATTCGTATTAATCATATTCATTAAATATTTACAATGTTTATACCAAAATATTTTTAATGATGATGTTATAAAATAACATAAGCTTTAATCTTTAAGGGAGAAGCATACTTTTAGTTAGTTAACTTAGTTTGCATGGACTTAAATATCCATTCCTTAGTGGAGATCTAGGTGACAATCCCGTGGGGGTCAATTTGACCTACAAAATTTCTGAGTACTAGTGACACAATTATATTTTGGTTGAGAAAATCCTCTTCTATGCCAACACAAATAAGGTTGGAGGACGGTTTGTGGTTTTCGCATGGTTGGGTGAGAATTTCCACAATTAAAAAAAACGAGTACAAAATGCTACGACTGGTTTCAAGTCCAAATCCGAAAAGGACAAAACTATTGCTCACATATTCAATTTCAATATTTTCATAATTTCAAATGACATAATATGTTCATACAACAAATGATTCCTAAACTTCCATGCACATGTTGACAACTTGCTTAAGATACTATTCAAAAAATTCCATTTTGTTGCTTCGGGATTTGTTTACTATAATAGACGCTTCAGAAGTGATGACTATGGATGGTGAAGCCATGTGCAAGTATTTCCAGGAAGATTAAGATGGTGGGTTGGAAATGCTTTCCATAGTGTTTATTTTGTGAGAAATTTTGAATAACGGTTTCACATAAAGTCTAAAAATTCAATGATTTCAAAAACCTTAGAACAACCAAATTTTTTGAATTTGAGAGTTGTAACCAAGGTTCTAAAAATTTCTGTTCATTTTTTTCAAAATCTGGCCAAATCATCGAGTCTATTTAAATTAATTAATATTTAGTGCATCCGCAGGGTTTGAAAATCATCCTACCAAACATCCATGAGTTAATTACAAGTTAGTTATAGGCTTAAATAATTTATTAGCATATCCATTTATGATTAAGATATTTTTAATTTATATCTCAATTTCTTTATTTTTTTTTTTTTTTTATATATACATTGTGAAACTTAACTTTCAACAATATTTCAATTTTATGATTGAAAATTTCAAAATCAACTACTCTCACACTTCATGTCACTGACAATTTGATATAACTTGACCAATGTTATCAATGCTGTGATTAATACTTGTCGTGCTTTAATCTTCTTCTCCTTATATATGTCATCATTTGTACAATCGAGATAAGTCTTTCCGTTATACTCTCCAAACCTCAAAGAAATTAAGGTTGTCAAACAAGGGAAGGTCCACATAGTTAGAACAGATTCACACTTCTAGGGTCCGTATTGTAGTATCGATTCATATACTTGGGATATGCTCTTTCAAGTATTATCTATCTCCATTTGTTTCTCTAACATGCTGCAATACTTCTCATGCCATTTTAGATGCCTTGCTTAGTTAACTTAAGATTAATAAATAATAGTTTTACTGTTTTCAACCAAAGTTGATTTGATTCCTAATGACAGGGATCCTACTTTCCCCTTTTTCCTATAAAATTGTTGTCTCTATCAATGGAAGCATCCCCTTAATTATGGAGTCACATCTCAATTTTAATAAAGTGACATTAGGTTTAAATTCTCGAATCATCAATGGAAGCATCCCCTTGATTCTCGAGTGGCATCTCAAGCTTCATAAAGCAGTATTATGTTTAAATTCTTGAATCACTAATTAGAAGAAACAGATCTTCTAAATATTGGAGAGGGCAAGAGGGATGTTTCTTTTTACAGGTATAGGATTCCTGAGCTGATGTCAAAAATTGACGGATGAGGTAATGGCATAAAGACAAATCTTGTCAATATGGTAGATGTGGTTAAATATTTTGCTAGACCTCCTCCTTATACAACAAAGTATTTTGGTTGTGAATTTTGGTTTTACATCTTTATGACAATCACATGTGATTGCTTCTTTACTTTTTTAATATTCCACATAAACCATATTTCAATCATAAACATAATTTTAAAGTAGGGACTAGCTGCTTTGCAGCTATAAATTTGTCTTGTTTATATTTATAATTTATTAACATAAAGTTGGTTATAGGATGAATATTATTCATTATTATATCTTTTAAAATTTGTGTTTCACTCTTTTCGCCACCAAAACATTATTGTATTTTTCACATATCTCCCAACAACATTTATCATAAATATACTTTCCACTACAAAGAACCCCAAAGAACCCCAACCAAAGATACTTTCTACAACAAACCGCACCACTATTATTATATTCTTTATATTTCTCATAGTAAAGAACCCAACAAATAAATATATTGTTGATACTTTCTATGCCATCTATACCTATGAACAAAGAAAACAAGTGTGTTCAAAACAAAAGAATGTGATAAAATTCTCACACATTACACACCTTGTTTTGTATTAATTTACATAAGAATGTGTTGTTGATAACTTTATTAGAAAATTTATATTTAGTTAAAAAGCTTCCAAAAAAAAAAGTATTTGAAAGTGTTGACCAAGATAAATGATTTAAATATAAATCAAAATTGTGTCAATGCTAACAAAATGGATTAGATTTCTTTGAATTGTGTGATAGTGAATTTCAAGTTAGAATTTGTTCAACCAAATGTATAAATGACATAAGAGATTTATTTAGAAAAAAAAATTGAATTAAAGAAAAAAGTTTCTTAAAAAAAAAAAAATTATTTGATTTACTCATAAATGTTATAGATAATGAAGGTAAATACTAAAAATTATATTAAAAAAATAAATTTTATTTGATTTACTCATAAATGTTTAAATTCTCGAATCATCAATGGAAGCATCCCCTTGATTCTCGAGTGGCATCTCAAGCTTCATAAAGTAGTATTATGTTTAAATTCTTGAATCACTAATTAGAAGAAACAGATCTTCTAAATATTGGTGAGGGCAAGAGGGATGTTACTTTTTACAGGTATAAGATGCCTAAGCTGATGTCAAAAATTGACGGATGAGGTAATGGAATAAAGACAAATCTTGTCAATATGGTAGATGTGGTTAAATATTTTGCTAGACCTCCTCCTTATACAACAAAGTATTTTGGTTTTACATCTTTATGATAATCACATGTGATTGCTTCTTTACTTTTTTAATATTCCACATAAACCATATTTCAATCATAAACATAATTTTAAAGTAGGGACTAGCTGCTTTGCAGCTATAAATTTCTCTTGTTTATATTTATAATTTATTAACGTAAAGTTGTTTATAGGATGAATATTATTCATTATTATATCTTTTAAAAGTTGTGTTCTACTCTTTTCGCCACCAAAACATTATTGTATTTTTCACATATCTCCCAACAACATTTATCATAAATATACTTTCCACTACAAAGAACCCCAGAGAACCCTAACCAAAGATACTTTCCAAAACAAACTACACCACTATTATTATATTCTTCATATTTCTCATAGTAAAGAACCCAACAAATAAATATATTGTTGATACTTTCTATGCCATCTATGCCTATGAACAAAGAAAACAAGTGTGTTCAAAACAAAAGAATGTGTTAAAATTCTCACACATTACACACCTTGTTTTGTATAAATTTACATAAGAATGTGTTGTTGATAACTGTATTAGAAAATTTATATTTAGTTAAAAAGCTTCCCAAAAACGAAAAAAAGTATTTGAATGTGTTGACCAAGATAAATGATTTAAATATAAATCAAAATTGCTTCAATCCTAAAAAAAATGGATTAGATTTCTTTGAATTATGTGATAGTGAATTTCAAGTTAGAATTTGCTCAACCAAATGTATAAATGACATAAGAGATTTATTTAGAAAAAAAAAAATTGAATTAAAAAAAAAAGTTTATTTGATTTACTCATAAATGTTATAGATAATGAAGGTAAATACTAAAAACTTGCAAATATTGTGAAATGAGTTTGTGGATGAACTTTCTTAGAACAATACAACAATGCTTGCTTTGGAAAGTGATGAAATTTGAGGGAAGCCATGTGAAAATTGTATTGTGGAGAAACTTCATAATATATTCTCTAAATATGAGAATAATATGATACCTGGATTCTAATAGTGTCTCAATAAAATAGATCCTAAACTTATGTAAGTATTTTATAGGGAGATATTTCATGTTTGAAAGAACATGCAATAGACTTTAAACATATGTTTATTGAAGCAAATGATATTTACATTAATTATCTATTATGTTGCATCATTTCATTATGTACTTATTTTTAGTTTAATAATTTATAAGTGTGGTAGGTTTTTTAATATTTTTGTTATGTATTCATCATCTCCATTAACATTTTACATACATATTTATGATAGAGTAATTTATTTTAAAAACATAAAGACAAATAATATATTTTATAGTAATATGGATTTTGTATGTACTTCGAGCATCGGCTTAAAATAAATTATTAGTATTGGAAATAGAAGGATTATTGTTTAGAGTTCAAGTGTTAAACGCAAAAAGAGCATATTAAAAACAACTTAATTTTGTGAATGGATGTTTAGTCATGATATTATCAACCTTGCACAAGAACATTTTTGACATTGCTATTTGTTTTACGTATTTAGATTACAAAGAAATAAAAAACTTCATGAGTAAATTTGAACGGTTGAAGAATGAAAAGTTCTTATTTATTGGAGTCGTCATGTATATACATATTGTTCTATTCACCATTATTTGCATATATTGGTAGAGTACTACATAGTTACAAGAAACTATTGAAAGATTTATTTATTTAGGATGGAGATAAATACAAAAAATAAAACATATTTTTTTATAGATGAAGATAAAAACCATTCAAAAGATAATAGTGAGAATAATTATTTGATATTGCCATAATTTGGACATTGGATGGTTTATATGAAAGAGATAGAATTATATAAATTCTAAAAGTGCAAAACTAGATCCCAAAAGTGCCAATATTAGTTTCCAAAATTACATTTAATCATATTTTAAAAGTGCCAATATTAGTTTCCAAAATTACATTTAATCATATTTTAAAAGTGCCAATATTAGTTTCCAAAAGTACAAAATCATATTCTATAAGTGCTAATATAATTAGACTCCAAAAGTGCAAACCAGATTTAAAAAGATGCAAATGTCGATTCCATTTTTGTTATTTTGGAATCCAATATTGGAACTTTTGGAACCAAATTTTGCACTTTAGAAACCCCATTGTTGGACTTTAGAAAGATTAATTTCATCCAATATTGGAAGGAGCTTAAACTAGAACTTATCCAAATTTGATGGAATTGGGGTTGAAACCTCAAATATACCATTATCCTTATGGAGTATATCCACAAGGGAGTGGTGCCTCCTACTGACATATTGGTTGATAGGTTGTGTAGTGAGTATGCGTACTTTCATGGCCTTCACCTCTCTTGGTTTACGTCATAAAAAGCAATGAAATAAATAAACATCTAACTAAAAGTACTCCATGGTAATTGATCCAGATTTATGAGGGAATGAAAAGAAGCACATAAATATGATAGAAATGCAAAGATACAATAATACTCAATTTCTATTAATGAATGAAATATGCAGGAACTGTAAACAAATACAGAATGAAATGAACTTGTTAGAGTGGTGGCAATTTATCTGTGAGAGTGTAACGCCCTCTCGCGTTACAATGAACAACCATACATTTTTTTATAAAGTATAACATATTTATAAATTAATCACATGCATAAATACATTATGCACACATTAGCGGAAGCATAAGTCTATTATAAGACCCATAACATAAGTAAACATGTCTTTGACATTCAGGATTAGTTTCAACATTTTTACTTAACTAAACCAGTCCATGGTTTTGTAAACCATACAACCAATTCATGGTTTTCTTCAGTTAACTATCCATCTCTTTAAACTAAAAATAATACCCAAATCAAAATAATCATGGTAATTATAACTCAGCTCATGGTATTTATAAACCATGCATAATTTAGGTCATGATTTGCAATTGAACAGTTAATTCATCATGATCTTTCCCAATTTCTTTACCATAACCCATTTTAACCATTTTTACCAATTCCTAAAAACTAGGACATTTTCCAACCATTTGTTAAGTTCCAAATTCAAGCATACAGAGAATATGAACAAGTTATTTCCTTCATATTTTCCTAAATGTAACCAAAGAAAAACGGAAATACGATTTCCCAAAATATAAACTCCCATTCATTTAACGCATCAACTCCAGTTAAATGCGTATTCTAAAATTTATTGGTTGAAGAAATAATTATTCAGGGTAAATTAAACTTACCCAGATTTATAAATCCATTTAAATTTCATTTACACCGAAAATATAATTATTATGCACTGAAGTGCCACAAACATTATTTTTCAAAGCACATTTGCAGAGAAATAATATATAATAGAATACAAATTCCAAACCATGGAATCTCAGCATTACTCTCTCTCAAATTATCATTTAACAAAGAAATTATAGAGAATTATAATTCTGAATATACTTATCTGAGAATTATGTCCTGAAACAAACAACTGACTGCGTGTGAGGCACACTCCACCCAACCATAGAACTTGTCCAGCATGTATTATTTCAGCTCCCAAGTCCATCCCCGAGCCGATATACATACATTAACAAGAGTTAACTCACCAACCCCCTCAGCTCACTCACAGGGACAACGTGGAAATAACTGGGAAATATGAAATATTCACTACCAGGCCCAAACAATACAACAGTTTCTAAACCAATTCCATGTCAATTCTGCAATTAACCCACTAGAGCTCCTTCACAGACACACAACGATGCATTTCACTGCAAGTGTCAGAATTCCACTTGTGGTTTCATGCATAAATTTCCAATTGACTGGTTCATTCAAGCAAGGAAAATACAATTCCAGAACATGTTGTAAAAATGGATTGTAAAACATGTTTTAAAATAGAGTTTTCTTCACCTCTCTCAATTCAAAGTCACACTGTGATACACTTCACTGTCTGTGACTGAATTTTTCCTCCTCCCCAGAATTCGCCACCCTCCCTAGGATTTCTCTCTAGCATTCTTGGAAAACGAGTGTCATCGTTTGGGTTCCCACGTGACTATCCCAAAGGAACCGCGTTCCCCTCTCCTAATTTCCATTAACAACTTAATTAAAATTAATTAAGTTTTCCCAAAGTTTAATAATTAATAACTACCCCATTTGAGTTTGGCTTAGGAACATGGGTTTTGGGATTTTAACATAAGGTTTAGAAAATAACTGATTAAGAAGACAAGGTACATAGGTAAACCTTACCCCCTCACAAACCTCAGTTAATATCTGGATCTCCTATTCAGCGTTTTGCTCACCACGCAGCCAGCTAGAAATTTTATATTAAAATAATAAACATGCTATGTACATACTTCATAGAAAACATGTTTAGAATGCAGTATTAGTTATAAATCTGGTCCAGGGATATTACAAATCCCCTCCCCTTAGATTTTACACCGTCCTTGGTGTTTACCATTGTATCAAAAAATATACATAATTACTGCAGGAATATTTACATTATTTATATACACATTTAAAAATAGATGTGGATACTCTTCCCACATTATATCTTCCAATTCCCAAGTAGACTCCGCAGGGCTGTAATGGGTCCATTGGAATTTTACCTGTCTGATGACTTTGTTCCTGAGTACCTTGCTTCTGTGATCCAATATGCAAAGTGGTTGTACCTGTATTTACCCTTTGGGTTCCATCTGAAGAATAGACCAATCAAGCACATGATTATTATCATAAACATTTTTTTTTTTCAGTAATGAAACATGAAGTACATTGTGTATTTTGATTGTGGGAGGTAGTGCTATCTCGTAAGCTACTGATCCAACTCTACAAAGGACCTCAAATGGGCCACAAAATCTAGTGGCCAATTTCTTGTAGTTTCCCAACCGCAAGGAACTTTTCTTGCTTCTAACTTTTAGGAACACCATGTCCCCAACTTGGAATTCTCTATGAGTTCTTATTTTCTCTGCGTAACTCTTTTGATGGTCTTGTGCCATCTTTAAATTTTGTTTTATCTTTACTACTTGTTGCTCGATATCCTGAAGCATTTTAGGTCCAATGATTAACCTGTCTATTGGTTTGTCCCAATTGTTTGGAACATTACATTTTCTACCATATAAAGCTTCAAACTGACTCATTCTTAAAGATACTTGACATCCATTATTATAAGCGATATCAACCAAATACAAATACTCTTCCCATTTTTCTGGTTTATCCATGACATAGATCCCGAGCATGTCTTCAATAACTTGATTTACATGTTCGATCTTCTCATAAGTTTGGGGATGATAAGTTGTGCTAAAATTAAGCTTAGTCCCAAACTCCTTAAATAAGCCTTTCCAAAAATTAGAGGTAAATTTTGGATCTCGATCCGACACAATGGATTTCAGAATGCCATGTAACCTAACAACCTCTTTCATGTAAATTTAAGGAATTTTAGCTGCCTTGAAATTTGATTGAATTGGAATAAAATGGGCTGATTTGGTTAACTTATCAACCACTACCATTATAGAATCATGCTTCCTCGTGGTTCTTAGTAAACCTGTAATAAAATCAATAGTTAATGTGTCCCATTTCCACTCTAGAATAGACAAAGGTTGAAGTAAACCAGCTGGATATTGATGCTCTTCCTTGACTCTTTAACATTCTAAACAATGTGCAATGTAATTAGTCACTTCCTTTTTCATGTTTATCCAATAATAATTTTTCTTTACTGCTGTTAGAGTTTTCTAATATCCATGATTCCCTGCATATGGGACATTATGCATTTCACTCATTATTATTTTCTTCAACTCTTTATTATCAGGTACATAAATTATTTCTTTAAAGTGAAGAATACCATCCTCTGTCAATGCATAATTGCATAACTTTAACGATTTATTTCCTTATTGCAATGCTCTTGCCACTTGTAGATAAATGTTGTCATTTTTCAATGCTTCATGCAATCTGATTTGTAATTCAGAATTCCAAGTATTGAGGGCTAAAACATGCATCAGCTGACCCCTTCCGCTGAGTGCATCAACTACTCGATTTTCTTTTCCTTTTAAATGCTTGATTTTGAAACTGAACTCACTTAAGAATTCAACCTATCTTTCTTGCCAGCAATTTAGCTGAGGCTGATCAAATAAATACTTTAAACTATTGTGATCAGTTCTTAACTCAAACTTACTTCTCAGAAGATAGTTCCTCCACATGAGAAGTGTGTGAACAATGGATTCTATCTCCAAGTCATGAGTAGCATAATTTTTCTCATGCTCCTTTAAATTTCATGAATTATAGAAAATCACATGTCCTTCCTACACTAGAACTCCACCGATTCCTTCAAGTGATGCATCAGTACATACCAAAAACTCTTTATCCGGGTCTGAAATTTTCAATATAGGCACGCATGTGAGCAATTCCTTTAGAATTTTGAAACTGTTTTCACATTTTTGACTCCATATGAAAGGTACACCTCTCTTTTGCAAAGATGTAATTGGATGGGTTATTTTTGAGAAATCTTTTATAAACTTCTGGTAATAACCAACCAGTCGCATGAATGATCTTACCTCATAAACATTGCAAGGAGTAGGCCATTCCATAATAGCCTTTACTTTAACTAGTTCCATTGCCATAACTTCTTTAGAAATGATATGGCCCGAGTATAACAACCGTCTCTGGTAGAAAGTGCATTTGCTAAGCTTGGCATACAATTTATTTTCTCTCAATATTTGTAAAGTAATCTTGAGATGTTCTTCATGATCCTCCTCGGTTTTCGAATATATAAGTATATTATCCAAAAATACTATAATGAACTTATCCAAAAATTCCATGAATATACCATTCATTAAACACATGAATGTAGTTGGAGCATTCGTCAACCAAAAGGAAGCACTGTAAACTCATAACGCCCATATCTAGTTCTGAAAGTGGTTTTACATATGTCTTCATATTTAATGTGTATCTAGTGATATCTAGATCTCAAATCTATCTTAGAAAATATTCGCGCACCTCTCAACTGATCAAAAAGATCATCAATTCTGGGTAGAGGGTACCTATTCTTAATTATGGCCTTGTTTAACTACATGTAGTCCACACATAATCTAAGTGTGCCAACCTTATTTCTTACAAAAATAACTGGAGCACCCCAAGGTTATATACTAGGTCGTATATACCCCTTCTTAAGTAACTCCTCAAATTGCATTTGCAATTCTTTTAACTGTGGTGTACCCATTATGTATGGTGCTTTTAATGTTGGCACAGTTCCAGGAACCAAATCGATTGTGATATCGATATCCCTCTTGGGTGGTAACCCAAGAACTTCTTGAAATACATCTTCAAATTCTTTCAACACTGGATATTCATCCAAACTTGACTCTTTTTCAATAGGAAACTCTTCTACATGAATCGCATACAGCTGGCACCTTTTTCTGATGCATTTCTTCATTTGTAAGGCTGAAATATGTCTTAAGGATATGGGTCTCGGAAAGCCTCTTGTTTGTACATTATTGCTGCCATCATCATTCAAACATGTAATAACTTTATTGTGGTAGTATAACACAACACATTGTTTCTCTAACCAATCCATTCCGATCAACACATCATAGGATCCAAGAGGAATTATGTCCATATTTGCACTGGTTTGGTTTCCATTCATTTCAAAACAACAAATTTTTACCATAGTTGTGATCTTCCTCTTCATACTAGCTTCCAACTAAACAATTCTAGGCTTACACAATTTATGAGTCACCAATTTACAACTTTCACCCAAATTAGTATTAATATAGCTATAAGAAGCTCCAAAATCAATTAAGATAAACATAGGCACATCTTTTAATTTACCTTCAATCTCGATCATAGAATATTGATGATCAGCTTGGCGATTATCCAATGCTGCATAGATGCGAGGAACGCTTCTAGCAACATCGCCAACAGTAGAATCTTCTTGCATATTATATACACCGGTTCCCTTATTTATTCTTTCAAGACATTTGTTTAAGAAGTGATTGCCACCACATCCCCAACATTTCCCTTGGGTTGATTTATTTTTCCCTCAAGACTCAACCATCATAAATTATTCTTTCGGTATCGGTGGTTTAGAAGAACTGTAACTGTCCTTCTTGATATCCAGAGGCTTAAACCCCTTTTTCCTTTGATCTTGCTTCTCTTTTAGCTTACCTTTCCAAACCTTTTGCACTTCCTGCCTATTTTTTCCTTGCTCATACAAGCATCTAGCATTTCTGAAACAATCTTTCAGAGTGCGAGGTTTATCATAAGTTTATCTATCTTTATAGTACGTAGGCAAGCCACTGATAAAATGTTGTATCTTCAACTTTTCATTCATAATAAATGCACTGTATCCCGGTAGCTCCAAGAATCTCTTTTCATATTCCTCCATGGAAATATTTCCCAATTCATGCTCAAAGAATTCTTGTATTTTTTGTCATAAAACTGTTGTGATAGATATTCTTTCTTGAAAAGTATTTGGAATCTCCTCCAAGAAATATTCTTCTCATCTAAAATTTCCACTTGTTTGAGATGTTTCCACCATTTATAAGCCTTTCCTTGCAAATTATATATTACGATCCACACTTCTTGGCTTTCTGAGTAGTTACGTAATTGCAAATACTTATTCATTTCCATAAGACATAGTTCTGCAATGTCACCTGACTTCTCTCCATCAAAGGTTGCAGTTTTTAATTTTCTGAGCTCACCTTCTAACATCACATCATGCTTTCTCTTTCGCTGCTTTCTAGGGTAGTTATCTTGTTGATTACTCTTATTCCCATGAGAACTTTCATTGGACCTATGGTGGAAATATAATATCCTCCTCCTGTAATCTTTTCCTTGAGAAAAGTGATACCTTTTAGGGATGTCTCCGTTCATGGACTCTTCACCTTTTTCCATGTTAGAAGTCACTTGATGGATTTGATTTTGTAGCTAGACCAAAATTTTCATTAACTGTTGATTGATTTGGTTCTGTTGTTCCAAACTTTGCAAAATTACATTGTTTCCAAATTGCAAATTCCTCAAAGTTTGCACAACATCCATGGTCCCTAACACACTTTGGTGACCAATGGATTCATGACCTTGTTGTTCTTCACCAACTTATTCAACAAAATTAGAAAATATAGGATCCTCTACCATCTCTTTAATTCCATTTGCTTGTCTTTATTGACAGTCTACAAATTAAATGGCTGAAAATTCCTCTGTAACACTAGCAATATGAGCCAACAATGATTATTAGTTTTGAAAATCAATTTCATCATATATTCATGTACATGTATTTATCTATTTTTAAGAAAATAAATTGGATTCCAGAGGTTCACGAGCTGCAACATGCGCTCTGATACCAACTTGTAACACCCTCTCGCTTTACAATGACTAAACAAAACACACATACATTTTTTTTATAAATTATAACATATTTATAAATTAATCACATGCATAAATACATTATGCACACATTAGTGGAAGCATAAGTCTATTATAAGACCCATAACATAACTAAACATGTATTCAACATTCAGTATTAGTTTCAACATTTTTACTTAACTAAACTAGTCCATGGTTTTGTAAACCATACAACCAATTCATGGTTTTTTTCAGTTAACTATCCATCTCTTTAAACTAAAAATAATAACCAAATCAAAATAATAATGGTAATTATAACTCAGCTCATGGTATTTATAAACCATGCATAATTCAGTCATAATTTACAATTGAACAGTTAATCCATCATTATCTTTCCCAATTTCTTTACCATAACCCATTTTTACCCTTTTTACCAATTCCTAAAAACTAGGACATTTTCCAGTCATTCGTTAAGTTCCAAATTCAAACATATAGAAAATATGAATGAGTTATTTCCTTCATAAAGAAAAACTTTAAAGAGAAAATGACCATCAATTTCTAGAATTTAATTTAATCCTGGAAATTCTAACTAACAGTTATTAACGGTTATTAAAATTCTCTGGGAATAAATTAAAACAAGGAATTTATTATTGCAACCGAGGAAATACGATTTCTCAAAATATAAACTCCCATTCATTTAATGCATCAACTCCAATTTATTTCATATTCTAAAATTTATTGGCTGAAGAAATAATTATTCAGGGTAAATTAAACTTACTGAGTTTTATAAATCCATTTAAATTTCATTTACACCAAAAATATAATTATTATGCACCGAAGTGCAACAAACATGATTTTTCAAAGCGCATTGTAGAGAAATAATATATAACAGAATACAAATTCCAAACCATGGAATCTCAGCATTACTTTCTCTCAAATGATCATTTAACACAAAAATTATAGAGAATTAAAATTTTGAATATACTTATCTGATAATTTTGTCCTGAAACAAACAACTGATTGTGTGTGAGCCACGCTCCACCCAACCGTAGAACTTGTCCAGCCTGTAATATTTCATCTCCCAAGTCCACCCCAGAGCCGAGATCCATACATTAACTAGAGTTAACTCACCAACCCCCTCGGCTCACTCAGAGGGACAACGTGGAAATAACTGGGAAATATGAAATATTCACTACCAGGCACAAACAATACAATAGTTTCTAAACCAATTCCTTGTCAATTCCACAATTAACCCACCAGAACTCCTTCACAGACACACAGTGATACACTTCACTGCAAGTGTCGGATTTCCACTCGGGGTTTCATGCACAAATTTCCAATTCACTGGTTCATTCAACCAAGGAAAATACAATGCAAGAACAGGTTGTAAAAATGGATTGTAAAACAGGTTGTAAAACAGAGTTTTCTTCACCTCTTTCAATTCAAAGTCACACCATGATACACTTCACTGTTCGTGACTGAATTTTTCCTCCTCCCCGAAATTCGCGACCCTCCCCAGGATTTCACCCCAGCATTCTTGGAAAACGAGTGTCATTGTTTGGGTTCCCACGTGGCTATCCCAAAGGAACCACGTTCCCCTCTCCTAATTTCCATTAACAACTTAATTAAAATTAATGAATTTTTCCCAAAGTTTAATTAATAATATTTAATTATTAATCACTCCCCCATTTGAGTTTGTCTTAGGAACATGGGTTTTGGGATTTTAACATAAGGTTTAGAAAACAACTGATTAAGAAGACAAGGTACACAGGTAAACCTTACCCCCTCACAAACCTTAGTTAATATCTGGATCTCCTCTTCAACGTTTTGCTCACCACGCAGTCAGCTGGAAATTTTATATTAAAATAATAAACATGTTATGTACATACTTCATAGCAAACATGTTTAGAATGCAGTATCATTTATAAATCTGGGCCAGGGGTATTACAGAGAGGAGATGTGAGGGATATGCGCATTCGCAATAACTGAGTTACAATGACGCCAAAAGGGCCTTTCAACATAAAGCATCAATGAGAAAATCCAAAACATCCAAAACCCTAACCCCAAAAGATGAAACACCAAAAGGTTTGTGTGCCCCATTGTGGTTAGTTGATATGTTAGCTTGCTGGGGGTGTTACTTTTGCATCCAATCTCCATTTGGGGTGCTTGGTATCCTCTCAGAAAGGTCTACCCAAGAAGTACACATTCTGAATATCCCAGTACATTTCCAATGGCTATCTACTAGATAGTGTGATGCCAAAAATTGTCGTTTAGGGTCTCAAAACAACCCTAGAAGTTTAGGACCTGAAAAATCGTAAAAACCCTATAAAGATGGAAAATTGTGTTTTGAGCCACTGGACCAGGTGGATGGATTCCAATGTCTATGTAGATCAATCCTCCCCCATAGGAAGCAATGGTATCCATTATGTTGAGTGGCCCCATCAAATGGCGAAACTGGTGACTGAGCTTGATGCTTTGTGAGCCACTTTCCTACGTGCATGACCTACCCTACTTTAACTCCCAATAGAGCTGGAGCTTCTGTTGGTGAGTACCCTTAACCTATGTTTCCATGATACTATCATGGTGGTCAATTCCATGCAGTCATGGTTGGTCTCTATAGGTGTTAACTTCTCTTCCACCTATGATGTGTCCAATAGTGGGGTAAAATATGGTCGAAGGAGGTCCACGTTGAACATTGGGTACAAGCCAAGGAAGAGAGGAATAATTAATTCAAAATCATTGTCACCCATAGCCTTGGTGATGGTATAAGGCCCATAGAGAATTGGATGCATCTTTTGATGGGATCCTGTAAGGCGCTCTTTCTGCAAATGCAACCAAACCTTGTATCCCACTTGAAACTTGTGTGGAACCCTATGTTGATCATGGCATTACTTGTACTTAGCATTGGATTTCTGTAAAATATCATCAACTTGTTGGCAGATGTGATTAATCCATCATTTCAATGACTTTGGTGGCATTGTTGGCCTATGATTGAGCATGGGAGGATAATTCATGTGTGGGTGCAAATGATAGTGCTAGACCAATGGGGCCCAATGGTTGAAATCTGAAGAGACCTTATTGTATATCCATAGATGTTTATTCCTCAGAGGAAGTGTGGTAACTAGGGTTATTAGATCTCCCATGTGAGGTCAGCCTTGAGTTAGTTGCTTAGGGGTTATTAGACTCTTTTAGGAGTGGTCGGCCCCATTAGGGTGAAAAGTCAGTTAGAACTCAAGTATAAATAGAGGAGGTATGTTCCTCATTTATACCATTCATTCACTCACTTGTGATTGGCTCATAGGAGAGAGAGAGAGTTCTGCATAGGAGGAGAAGGATCTCTTGTTGAGGACTACATATTGTATTGGTTTGATTATCTATATTGAGGAAAGCTTTGCTGGGTTTTCTACCCCATGAGGGTTTCCTAGGGTAAATATTTGTCTATCTTGTGATTGTGTTTCTTTCAGTGGTCTTACTTGTGAAATTAGGCTAAACTTAACATGGTATCAGAGCTAGCCTAAATAGGACATCTTTCACAAGGTGAAAATACCTCTCTTTCCTCCTCTGGTGAAAATTAGGATTTCTGCAAAAGTTTGGATTTTTGGAATTTGATTGCATGGATGGATAGCCCTCCTCAAAATCGAACTTTTGAGCCCTAGATCGAAATTTTTGAGTGGGTATAACTCCAGGAAATTCAAACCCTAGTTTGGGTTTTGGACTAGAAAACTAGAAAAACTAGTAAACCAGAAAAGTGCACACCTATGCACCAGAAAACCAAAAAAACCAGTAAACCAAAAAAAGTGTGCACCTATGCACCAGAAAACCAAAAAAACCAGTAAACCAAAAAAAGTGTGCACCTATGCACCAAAAAACCAAAAAAGGTGCGAACCAGAAAACCAGAAATTCTGCTGGAGTTGCTAGTCAGATTTGAAGGGTGAACAATTGAAGCTTCTAGAAGCAGAGCTCACCAGTTATCTCAATCCAATCAAGCACATCTTCTGGTAAGTGTTATTCTATCTTTTGAGAAATTTCAATCTCTGTGGTTCCCTGGATAAGATGGCTCCAAGCACTAAGCTTGAAGACAAGCTAGAGGGTATAGAGAATTTCCGAGCATGGAAATATAGGATTGGTCTCATTCTTGAAGAGAATGATCTTGTCCAATATATCAAAGATGATGTTTCAGAACCTGCGGAAGATGAAGCCAAAGAGAAGTATAGGAAGGACTTGATTAGGGCAAAGAGAATCATTGTTGATTCTATCAAAGACCACTTGATTCCCCAAGTGGCATCCAAGACGACTCCAAAGGAAATGTATGAAGGAAAGAACATCAATAGGAAGATGAACCTGAGAGCTCAATTGAAGAGCACTAAGATGAATCTAAGAGAATCCATTCAATATTATTTCTCAAGGGTTTCCGAGTTCAAGGAACAACTAGATGCCATTGGAGATACCCTTGATAAGATGAACTAGTCATGACTGCTCTAAATGGTCTCACTAGACCTTGGGAGTCATTCATCCAAACCATGTGTGCCAGAAAAGAGAGCATAAAGTTTGATGTGGTATGGGAATGTTGTATTCAAGAAGAAGCTAGGGTTTCCAACAGAGAATCCTTGCTCAAAGAAGATGACCAAGCCTTGGCCACCCACACCAAGAGAAGAAAGAATAAATCCTACTTCAAGAAGGATAGTCACAAGGAGTCTCAACCTCCACAAAAATTTCAAAAGAAAAGAGGAACTAATCCAGGAAGAGATTACTCCCAATTCCAATGTTTCATTTGTCACAAAATAGGACACATTGCTAAGGATTGTCCTTCAAAGAAGAAAAAGGGTTTACATCACAAAAGACATCAAGCACACCTAGTAGAAGATGATCGTGAAGAAGAAGAAGAAGAGGAAAGGCCTTGAAAGAAAAGATCTAGAACATAAGAAGAAGATGTAAAGGAATATGTTATATTCTCTGCACTCTCTGGGTCTGTAACACCTGGAGAAGATACATGGCTTATTGATAGTGGTGCTTCAAAGCACATGACAGGTCAAAAGAAAACTCTTGCAAAAATTGAAGAGAAGACCTCTCCATAGAAGGTATCTTTAGGAGATGACTATCAATATCCCATCAAGGGAATTGGTGAAGCAAGCTACAAGCCTGATTCTGGAACTCCATTGAAGATGAAGGACATACTATATGTACCAGGTTTGAAGAAGAACTTATTCTCTATCTCAGCTTTAGATAAGAAAGGTTATAGCGTTGCATTCATAGATGGAAAAGTACTCATTTGGTCCAAAGGAAAATCAATTGAGGATGCAATTGTTATTGGTGAAGAGGAAGGAGGCATGCACAAACTCAAGGGACATCCATAAGCTGCTCTAGTTCATGAAGCCACTAGCCCATGTGAGCTATGGAATAGGAGACTTTCTCACATTAACTACAAAGCACTACCTCATGTGAGCAAGGTGGTTATAGGACTGCCATATTTGAAGATTGATCATGATGGCACATGCAAAGGATGTGAAAAAGGGAAGAATATCAAGAATCCATTTCCAAAAAGTGAAACAAATACTAAGAGTATTTTGGAATTAATTCATTCAGATGTATGTGGACCAATGCCCTCCACATCCTTAAGTGGATATGAATACTACCTTACATTTATTGATGACTATTCCAGAAATACTTGGATATACTTTCTAAAAGGAAAGAATGAAGTCTTTGGAAAGTTCAAGGAGTTCAAAGCCTTGATAGAAAATCATTTAGAAAAGAAGATCAAATTACTCAGTACAGATAATGGTGGAGATTACACGTCAAATGATTTTGAAGTCTTTTGTAAAGAAGCTGGAATCAAGAGGGAATTAACCACTCCCTACAATCCTCAACAAAATGGTGTTGCGGAAAGAAAGAATAGAACCATTATGGAAGCAGTGAAGACAATGATACATGATCAAGATCTACCTATGTATCTATGGGATGAAGTAGCTAGGACAACAATCTATGTGTGGAATAGGCTATCTCATAGTGCTCTTTAGTTCAAGACCCCAGAAGAAGTGTTTACAGGGAAGAAGCCTGAGGTAAGCCACCTCAAGATATTTGGGTGTCCTGTATATATTCACCTACCAAAAGAAAAGAGAACTAAGTTGGACACTTCCAGAAAGAAGGGAATATTTGTTGGATATTGTGAAGCATCCAAATAATTCAGAATATACATCCCAGGATTCCACCATATGGAGATTAGTAGGGATGTGACATTTGATGAAGAGGCAGCTCTCAAGAAATCTAGGAAGTGCCAGTATGAAGAAGTATATGAAGAAGATGCACCTCCCATAATTGCAGAGGCTATACCCACCCCTAAATATGTAATACCTGAAAACCATGACATGATAGAACCACAAGAAACCCCTATCACAAACATATCAAGAAAGAGAAAGCCAGCATGGGCAAGAGACATTATACTAGGAGCAGAAAAGTATGGAGCTCCTGAAGGCTCCACCAGATTGAGCAAGAAACCAAAGTCATTCTCCAACTATATGGTTTTGATGTGTGATCTTGTACATCAAGAACCCACTAGTTATGAAGAGGCTTCTCATAAGAAAGAGTGAGTAGAGGCAATGACAGAGGAGTACTAGTCAATAATGAAGAATGATGTTTGGGATATAGTTCCCAAGCCAAAGGACAAGCGTGTGGTATCCTCCAAATGGATATACAAAATAAAGCATGTTGCGGATGGTAGCATTGAAAAGTATAAGGAAAGATTTGTGGCAAGAGGATTCTCTCAGAAAGAGGGAATTGACTATGAAGAGACATTTGCACCAGTTGCAAGGTACACCTCCATTAGAACCATCATGGCACTAGAATCCATGATGAAGTGGAAATTACACCAGATGGATGTAAAGACAGCTTTCCTGAATGGTGTAATTGAGGAGAAATTGTACATAGAACAACCACAAGGATTTGAGGTGCAAGATGGAAGAACCCATGTGTGCAAACTGGAGAAGGCTTTGTATGGGTTGAAACAAGCTCCCAGAGCTTGGTATGGAAGAATTGAAAGTTTCTTGACAAGATTGGGCTTTACCAAAAGTAAAGATGATCCTAATATTTATATCAAGGTTATGGATGATGAACCTGTCATATTGTTACTATATGTGGATGATCTATTTCTAACAAGAAATGAGAAACATATTATCGAGTGCAAGAAGAAGCTCTCTTTAGAGTTTGAGATGAAAGATATCGGATTGATGCACTACTTCCTAGGTCTGGAAGTATGGTAAGGCCCAGAAGGAATATTTCTCAACCAGGGAAAGTATGTTGTGGAAATCTTGAAAATATTTGATATGTTGGAATGTAAAGCCATGGCCACTCGCATGGATTCCAACTTGAAGTTGTTGGATGATGACTCCTCAGAGTTAGTGGATGTGACTCTGTACAGACAGATTATTGGGTCATTAATGTATCTGACAAATACCATGCCAAATATATGCTTTGCGGTGAACACCTTGAGTCAGTATCTAGTGGAACCTAGACGAGTTCACCTGATAGCTGCAAAGCATGTGATGAGGTACCTAAAAGGTACGATAGATTTTGGTCTACATTATCATGGAGATCATGACTTCAGATTGTATGGCTACACAGATGCTGATTGGGAAGGAAGTGTTTCAAACAGGAATAGTACATCGGGTGGATGTTATTGTCTAGGATCTTCCATGATCTCGTGGTTTAGCAGAAAGCAGTCTAGTGTGGCTCTCAGCACAGCTGAAGCGGAATATATAGCTGCTTGCTATGCTAGTTGTGAATTGGTATGGCTTCGGAAGTTGTTATCAGGACTGTTTGACTTAGAGATGGACCCCACTATGATCCTGTGTGACAACCAGAGTTGTATCAAGATGACAGAGAATCTAGTGTTCCATGATAAGTCAAAGCACATAGAGATCCGATATTTCTATATACGGGATATGGTGCAGAAAGGAGCTATCAAGCTCGAATATGTGAGCACTAACAAAAAAGTTGCTGATGTATTGACCAAACCTCTGTCTCGAGTAAAGTTTGAGTATTTCTGAGACAAGCTTGGTGTAGTTCAGAAGGACCCTCCTCGAAAGGGGGAGTAATATGGTCGTTGATGATGAGATTGTCTGCATCGACAGTAAGGTCGATGATGTGGATACCTGTATCGATGTTGTGGATACCTGTATTGATGATATTGACGATGAGTTCAATGATACCGATGATGAGGTCGATGAATGGTCCTTATACTTTATGGATGTGATAGGACTGCATCATCCCTGAACGTATGGTTTGAAATGTACATGATAGGACTGCATTGTCCCTGAACGTATGGTTCAAAATGTACATGATAGGACTACATCGTCCCTAAGCGCTTGGTTCAAAATGTATGTGATTGGATTAATCATCCTTAGACAGTAAATCTAGTAATTTCGAAAGGAAGGATAGTCTTAAATGTGATTGTGACTGGATTAATCATCCTTATACAGTAAATCCAGTAATTCCGAAAGGAAGGATAGTCTTAAATGTGATTGTGATTGGATTAATCATCCTTAGACTGTAAATCCAGTAATTCCAAAAGGAAGGATAGTCTTAAATATGATTGTGATTGGACTAATCATCCTTAGAAAGTAAATCCTGTAATTCCGAAAGGAAGGATAGTCTTATAAATTGATTGTGATGAGATTGATCCCCTAATTCCAAAGGGAAGGATCATGTGTATTGTAGAGTATGCTACTATGATCATGATGTTGATCGAGGGATCCAGATGATGATGCTGTTGATCGAGAGGATCCAGATACTGATGATGTTGATCGAGAGATCCAGATGATGATGATGTTGTAGTTGTTCGAGTGCTGCAGAAGATGAAGATCCACCATTGAAGATCTTGATGATGTTCCAGTAACTGTTTGAGTTACTGATGATGTATGAACAAAGCTTCCAATGATTTATAGATGTATCATATTAAGAATATTATATTTGTACTTTATTATTCTGGATATGTTTCATTCCTCCAAAGAGACCCTATTGTATATCCGGAGATGTTTATTCCTCCGAGGAAGTGTGGTAACTAGGGTTATTAGATCTCCCATGTGAGGTTGGCCCTGAGTTAGTTGCTTAGGGGTTATTAGACTCTCTTAGGAGAGGTCAGCCCCATTAGGGTGAAAAGTCAGTTAGAACTCAAGTATAAATAGAGGAGGTATGTTCCTCATTTATACCATTCATTCACTCACTTGTGATTGGCGCATAGGAGAGAGAGAGGTCTGCATAGGAGGAGAAGGAGCTCTTGTTGAGGAATACATCTTGTATTGGGTTGATTATCTATATTGAGGAAAGCTTTGCTGGGTTTTCAACCCCATGAGGGTTTGCTAGGGTAAATCTTTGTCTATCTTGTGATTGTGTTTCTTTCAGTGATCTTGCTTGTGAAATTAGGCTAATATTAACAAGTATGTGGACCAATTTTGATGGCATTCATTATGTATTTTTCCTTTTCCCTGCATGAACTACAGATGGTTGTGATCTGTGTGGATGATTGTATCCCTTCCTAGAATTTAATGCTTCCATTGGCGACAGGATTGCATAATGGAATATATCTCTTTTTCGTAGGTGGGGTACTTGCAGAAGACATCTAAGAGTGTCTAATTATGATAGGCCACCGAATGACTATGTTGAGTGAGGACGAAACCCACAACGTAGTTTGAAGCATTTGTGTCATTCTCAAAAGGTTGTTGTAGATCAAGTAAGGCAAATACAGGAGATGAGTAGAAACAATGTTTCATATCATTGAATTATTTCTGTTGTGACATGGACCACACAAATTTGGCTTTGAAACCACCCTTTCTCCCTTGGATAAGGGGCCATGCAATGTGGGAGAATCCCAATATAAACCTACAGTAGAATTTGGAAAGTCCTAAGAAGCGGACACTGACAAATTTGAACCCAAAATCCGACAGCATATTTGTTTGAATTTTGGAAACACTCCATCTAAGATCTGACAAAGTAGTTTTTTTTTAAACTTTGGTAAAACTTCGTCGGATATCCGATGGACACAACCCATCGTCGGATATCTAACAAAAACTTGTCGAATAACCTATGCTTTTATTTTAATCAATAATTCGAATAAACGAAAATGATATGGTCGAATACCCGATAAGGTTTACATACCAACATGTCGAATAACCGACAAAATTGAGGTTGAATATCCAACACCACAGTGGTTGATTGATTGACAAAGGTGACATCAAATATCCGACAACTATCCCTCCCTAGTTGTCGAATAACCAACACGTTCGTACCACAAGCCCACAACAAAATCCGACGATGTTTTCCGTCGGAGGTATAGAAAACTCGTCGGATTATTGTTGTGTGGTCATCGGATAGGTGACGTATCCATAAACAATTATTTGATGACTTCGTCGTCGGTTGTATAGCAACACCGTCAGAGCTAATTTGTGTTTTCATCAGATATTCGACGGTATTGAGGAATTTAAAAAAAAATTATATTCCCAACTGAGATAGTTTTAATTAGCTTGGTTAGAAGTAGTTTATATATTTTTCACAACTATGGGACATTTGTTATTTTGCTACTTTAATAGTTTTAAATTTAGTTTTATTATTTTCTATAGGTTATCCTTTTAAGTTAGTTGTTTTTAGTAAACTTAGGAATTGGATAAAATAGTCAAGTCTTTCTTCCAAAGAGAGCAACCTTTCCAAAGGCAGTAGGGCCTTTATTCCTGTAAGGATTAGCTATTCCAAACGAATAGGGGACTATTTTAAGAACCATGTTTAGGATAAATCTTCATATTTGATGAGTCAACACAATATCTTGTCAACACATTTTCAATTTGAAAATGAGTACGATAATATTCTTGAAGTTTAAGAGAAAGTGGCTCTCCTGGTGAAATCCAAGTTTATCTCAAATATGCTCTACCAATCTCCTCTACAATTGTTATATGGATATCTTTTTTAGATACTACGGGATCAATGATATGTGTGGAAGATGTAAGATTGTCAAAGTCTAGGACAAAAGAGTGGACATGAGTTTAAAACATTTCATATCAAGAGTGTTGATAGCCATGCTTGCTTAGTCACACAAAATATAGAAGCATAAGAAAATGATACATCTTCTTACCAAGACTACAATCAAATTAGGTAGCAAAATTGATGCTTGAAGGTGATAATGTGAAATTGTGCTTTAGCAATAAGAGGATAAACCTTGAACTATAAAAAATAATAGCATGAGGGATTGATCTCTTAATCTAATAGTCTTAGAGAGCCTGGATATTAGGAATCTCTCAATGTGGGACCATTCTATTTTTCGGAGTCTATTACACAATGATACATCCATATAGTAGAGAGAATTATACAACCTTATGGAAGATATTGTTCTTACATTAGAAACCTTGAAACTAATTCACTGTTACATTTGGGGTCAAAATATGATGTTAACTTTGACATTAAAGTATTTTGTTAATTGAATGTCGAATTAGATTATCTATGTTAATATTTTGACATTTACAAAATGTCATTTTGTTATTTTAAGAGATGATAAAGATATTCAAAATTTTACCATCCTACGAAAATGAAAATATTTCAATTTTCCTAAATTAGTGTTTTTTAAATAACAAATTTGATAGTTTATCAATGTTTTTTAAAAGAAATAAATAATCACATAGGTCTCATAGATATCTTCCTATTGGTGTCTTATGCACCTAAAACATAATTCATGCACAAAAGTAATGGCTCTGGGAAGTGGACATTCTAATGCAGTTTCTCATAGGGCCCACATCTCCACCTCTATGACTTATAAGGTTAGGGTTGTTGTCTATATCATTTTTTTTTGTTCATCTCTTTCTTGGTTCATTTAGTTTATACTATATATATGCACTCTAATAGAGAAATAAAACTACATATAACATGACATTTCAAATAGGGATGATTAAAGCAATTTGGGAAATTGGGATAATTGAGTCATTAATGCAATTTGGGGGAACTAGGGAAATTGGAGCTAATTGGGAAATTTAGGGTATAGTGGAACATTTGGGGAAAGTGGATTAAGTGAGGATAATTGGGAAAAATACTAGTTGGATATTTGGGAAATTGGACTAATTGGACAATTAAGGGATTTGGGCTAATTGGGGCAAAGGATCAAACTACGAAAATTGGCTAATGAGGCAAGTGGGTTAATTAATTAGTAAACTTGGGGAAATTTGGGGTAGTTGAGGTGAATTAGGCTAATTGGGTCATATTGGGGTAGTTGGGGAAAATTAGGGCAATTTAAGAAAATTGAGCTAATTGGGACAATTGAGACAAATTAGTTTAATTAGGGCCTTTGGGAAGTGAGGCTAATTTCCATAGTTATCCTAATTAGAGGAATTGTAGAAAATTTGGGCAAGTATGGCTAACTGTGCTAGTTGGGAAATTATGGCTAATTAGGCATTTGGGGAGACTAGCACTAATTAGTGTTATCTAGACATGTTAGGTCAATTGGAGCTAATTGGGCAATCAATAAGATTGAGCAAACTAGAAAATATTGGTTTATTCGAATTAGCATTATTATTGTAAATTAGGGTGAATTGGGTTAATTGAAGAAATTAGAGCTAACTAGGAAAATCAAGTTAATTGAGGTGCTTTTGGGGCTAAATTGGGTCAAATTGCGCTAGTTTGGATGTTTGGTTAATTAGACAGTAAGATAAATATTTTGTATGCAAGATTTATGTTGTGTTATGGGGCATTGTGTGTGGATCGTGAGCTCTAGAGACACTTGGCATTGACATGGACCATGCCTTTTGAGCTTGAAACAAGTTCTAGCATGGAGAACCATCCTTGGTGTGAAAATACTCACAACAAATCTAAGAGATGATGTATACCTCACAAGAGAATGATTATGATTAAGCAAGAAAATAGAAGAAGAGTGGTCAATGCAGTATAATGAGCAACAAAATAATATGGTACAATAGAATTATGATAGAAGCAATAATACTTCACACACACTAATTAATTAATCACAGTATGGATAAATAAATAGTACAATGGTAGAGAGGATTCGAATGCCTAAGGTGGCAATTCGAATTAGCCTCTCAGAGTGATCATAAGATCAATAGAGTGTCATCGGAGCACAACTAGGTTTCCTCATGATCATCAAAGCACAACTGGAAGTCTTCATCATCATCATTGGAGTCATCAATGCTCAAGTAACTGTCAATCCATCAGTCAAACTAACTCTGGTAGGTCTAACTCAGTGTAATTCAGTGTAACTAAGTGTAATTGAGTGTAATTGACTATAACTAAGTGTAACTGAGTGTAATTGAGTGTAAACTGAAGACAACTGGACTGGTAGGTGAAGAAGGGCGAGCTGCTCCCTAAAATCAAGGAAGAAGGGCACATTAAGAAACTGGAGGGCTAAAATTGAATAGTGAGAAGCTCCTGCGGGTTGTCTAACTGAGGGCTAGCTGCTGGACTGATGACTGGGATGCATGCAAAATGCATGCAAAACCTAGAATGCATGCAAACCCTAAAAGTGCATGCATGACTGAAAATGTAAATGATCAAAATACTGGTGGGACTAGGATGGAGTATAGGAATATCCTAACAGCCCCCCTTAATCCATCCCGGGCCCTGGTAACTAAAACCAAAGGTCACACAATACAATGAATAATAACAATCAATAAACCAAGGAAGTGGGAAAATTTCATGGGAAACATACCCCCTCCTCAAAAAACAGACTGTAAGGCACACACAAAAATAAATGCTCCAAACTCAAGCAAGTGTGATGCTTGGTCATATGTCTGGAGGTATCTTCTTCTTGGGAAGAAGTGGATCATGCTCAAAAAACATGTGTTTGTACTTGCTCTTCAGTTCGAATGTGATGAGATTCCAAAAGTATGAGGATGATCCTTGAACCTGTGATTTGAATCAGCTGAGGTAGGATCAAAATCATGAATATGCAGATAGTCTTTTGTCTTCTCCTTCGAACCATCATGGGTGAGATTATGCCAAAAAGAACCATCAAATAATAATTGCTTGAAATCCAAATCAGATTTAAGACTTGAAGAATAGTTTCTTGAGATCTCCTTTGAACCAGCCGGGGTGAGATCAAAACTATCATATGCGTGAGAATTTATCCCAAGTGAATGGAAATGGTTTCTTGAGATCTCCTTTGAACCATAAGAGGTGAGATCAAAACCAATGGATGCATGAGAAATTATCTCAAGTGGGTGGCAATGGCCATATTCTTCAATAACCTTCTGAAAGCATGGAATTATGATCATATAGTAGTATAAAAGAGGATATAGCTGGAAAGGAGCGAATGCATTACCTTCAATAGCTGTTTGGACCTATGAAATAATCATGTGATCATGATGCAAACCAACAGACTCTGGTGCAAGAGAGGATTTAGGACCTTCTGCAATATCTAGAGTGTGAGCTGGCACAAAAAGAGAAGAAAGTTTGAGCATGAGTGTAGAATCTACAAGTTCTTTGTCAACAACTTCAATATGAGATGATATTGGTTCATGATCTGAGAGACCATCAAGAGGAGCGAATGCATCACTTTGTTTGCTTTCGAATGGGTTGGGACCAAGTCCTTCATTCTCTCTACCAAATTTTTCATCCAGGTGAGCCCATAGCTCTTTTGGTGATGAAAAACCAGGGAGGTCATAAAACATCCAATCAGACATAGCATCCAACATTGATCCAAAGGCTTCATCAACTTTATTTAACCAATCAATCTTCTCTTCAGAATATTTGAACTCTCTTTCAAAACAACAATCAAAGAGATCATGGC
The DNA here is from genome assembly GCA_027924585.1 of Larix kaempferi. Taxonomy (NCBI): domain Eukaryota; kingdom Viridiplantae; phylum Streptophyta; class Pinopsida; order Pinales; family Pinaceae; genus Larix; species Larix kaempferi. Next base: position 5,090,167 of record BSBM01000729.1, on the reverse strand, counting down.
TCTTCAAGTATGCTATCATTTTTGGTTTCCAATCATCATAGCTGAGAGGAGAGAAAGGAGAAAGAGGAGTGATTTCTTTTGAATTCATTGAAGCTGTAGAAGACCTGCAAAAACAATATAGAATAACTGCAACTGCTACTACTGCAAAAATGCAGAAACTGCTGCACTCGAAATCTTGGTAATAACCTGCAAAAAACTCTCGAGAATGGAGAGAAACAATACTTTCAACATGCTCTGATACCATGTGAGAATCCTCACAACAGATCTAAGTGATGATGTATACCTCACAAGAGAATGATTATGATTAAGCAAGAAAATAGAAGAAGAGTGGTCAATGCAGTATAAAGAGCAACAAAATAATATGGTACAGTAGAACTCAGATAGAAGCAATAATACTTCACACACACTAATTAATTAATCACAATATGGACAAATAAATAGTACAATGGCAGAGAGGATTTGAATGCCTAAGGTGGCAATTTGAATTAGCCTCTCAGAGTGATCATAAGATCAATAGAGTGTCATCGGAGCACAACTAGGTGTCCTCATGATCATCAGAGCACAACTGGGAGTCTTCATCATCATCAGTGAAGTCATCAATGTTCAAGTAACTGTTAATCTATCAGTCAAACTAACTCTGGTAGGTGTAACTGAGTGTAACTGAGTGTAACTGAGTGTAACTGAGTGTAATTGAGTGTAAGTATGTGTAACTGAGTGTAACTAAGTGTAAATGAGTGTAACTGAGTGTAACTAAGTGTAACTGAGTGTAAACTGAAGACAATTGGATTGTTAGGTGAAGAAGGGCGAGTTGCTCCCTAAAATCAAGGAAGAAGGGTGCATTAAGCAACTGGAGGGATAAAACTGAATAGTGATAAGCTCTTGGGGGTTGGCTAACTGAGGGCTAGGTGTTGGACTAATGACTAGGATGCATGCAAACCCTAAAAGTGCATGCATGACTGAAAATGTAAATGATCAAAATACTGGTGGGACTAGGATGGAGTATAGGAATATCCTAACACTTGGCATTTCATATAGGAACCATTTCCTATTTATGGGACAAATAACAACATGTTATCCATGTTGAGCGAAAAAAAAAATGTTATTGCTTAAGACCCTAAATTTTATCCATGGACCATGGAATGGGACCAAAGTTCTTGATTTCCAATCCTTGAATAATTGATGATCATATCTCACTCACAAGTTAAGTATTTTAGGGTTCTACACCTGATTCATAAGCACTAGATGCAAATGTTAGGGATGAAGACTTTGGATTTTGACCATTCACCATGGCTTGGACCATGAGAACCATATTTGGTATGAAAAACCTTGAAATGGATACCATATTCCACCAATTTGTTAAATATTCCATATTCACCACATGTGTGATGGTCTTATACCTATTAGTTTATCTCAAATCATGGTTACTATATTCCTCTCATATGCAAAGGATTCCCTAGTTATGACATGTGTGATGGCCTTAGACCTTAAATTTTGGATTGAAACCATGGCGTGGACCCTAAGAACCATCCCTAATGTTTCAAATCTTGAAATGACCACCATATATCTCTTGCAATCCAAATATTCCCCTTTTAGGACTAAAAATGAAATTTTTTGAACTAAAACTTCTAAATTGACAATGAATCATGGATCAAGCATGATAAATATCCATGCTATGCCAAAACTCAAAATTTCCCCTAAACCGTTAACCATTGATTAATTGATCATATTAACCATGGTTAAGATTATAGTTTCCCCACTACCCCATGTCCCAAAACAGCTAGAGCCTTGATCATTTCAGTCTTAATCCATCCATAGATCATGATTTTCAAATGTGTGACTCTAGGATCGTGAACTCAAATGAAGCATCCCATAATTACTTGATAAACATAACACATGCAACTAGGAGTCTATTCTATTAGGAATCATTTCATTATTTTATGAGTTTTCTCTTTCATCTAAATATTGGAATGTCCACAAAAAGTGATATACCACCACTATTGCTATGTGTATAATTTTATTTCAAATGTTAACGTTTGAATCATTCAGTTGTCAACATGCATTGCATTGTAGTTTTTCTTGTAAATATCCTAAGTCTTTGGCTATTACCATGCAAGTACCTATGACATCAATTTGGTAATATCATGTTAAGATGAACAATCTAACAACTCTTCCAAATGAAATTGAAAATTTGAAAGGAATAAACACCCAGTAACCTCTCATGAAAACATACAAAATACTTGCCATAAAAACTAGTATAAATATCTTTAACAATAGATTATGTTTTGTGCATATTCATACCCATAATATTGGAAGGATTGTGTTAAAGGTGAAAGATCATTAGCATGTTGTTGATCAGAAAGCATGATAGCATTTCCAACATCATGCATCGTATCCTTCTCCTCTAAAGAATCCATATCTCGTCCTTCAATTGGAGCTTCATTGTCTTCTATGTCATCTGATCCTCCTACCAAAGTAATACCAATGAAAATTAATATCATACAAAGTCAAACAATATTTTAGGTATTCATCTGTAAATAAATTTGTTGCTTACCTTCTTCCTTTACATACACATTTTTGCATCCTCCACATATGCAACCATCTGAGAAACCAACACCAACCTAAAATACACATCAAAAGGTAGTAAGAACAATGTGAAACATTCCTCCCAATTTCACATTTACATTACCTTACAAAATGAGATTTTTGCACCTAATAATATTCATAGTATTCTTCTGGGCACATTGATTTCTTGCAATTGCATCCTCTTTTGTGCCTTATTGAAGATGGAGTCTCACCACTCATCCTTATTAAATACCCATAAGTATTGAAATAATTCAAATGAAAGTAAAGAGAACAAACATGAAAATGAAAAATCTCCAACCATTTTCCCACCCCATTAGTTGCTGGAAAATAAACACCATGAACAATCTTAGGAGCAAAAGCAAGGGGATTACGAGGTTCTATCTGCTAGTGGGTACTTGTTGGATATGGCTGTCATTAATGTCAATGGAGTTCAGTAATGACAAAGCAATAACCAAGGAGGTTGTGACATGGCATGTATGATGATGTGGCATGTAAAAGACACATGGTGGCATTTTAGTGCTATTATGAATCAACCCTATTTGTATTAGGTTCCTGTGTGGATAAAGAAAGTTAATTAAGTTGTCTCTATGTGTATGCAATAATCTATGTCTGAAGTGTTAACAGTTGAATATTTGGGTATCTCTGTATCAATGAATCAATTGACAGTTTGGGATATCTGTGTAAATGCTTGATTAATCACTACGTGTATGCATAGCCTGAAGTAAGGGATTTTGAGGATTGAATGTTGCAATGGATGTATGGATGATCTCTGTGTGTGTAAAACCATGGAGTCGATGTGCAGATCCAGCAAGGGAATCGAGTCCGGTGACGATCGATTTAGTGATTGATTGATTCTCTGATTAATCAATGTAGAATTGTAGAGTTGCAAAGATTGAAGTTTGCAGAGATTTGGACGATCCAGATTAAAGAAGAAAAGATGGATCAACGATGGGAAATATATCACGAGGTGAACACAAACAAAAGATAAGAAATACGCAAGATTAAGTGAATTTATGTTGGAGACAGCAGATCGACGGTTAAGAAAGAACCCACAAGAAATCGACGGTTGTAAAGAGTTACGGAAAAGGATTTGCGGGAGGGAAATTGCGGAAGCCAATTTCAGGAAAAGTTGAGGGCATGTTCGCAATTCACAATCTGCAACTCGACTACGGAACGAGAATTGCGGAAAGATAAATTGCGGAAGAAAATTTGTAAAATTCGAAATATAGTTTTGCAATCCGCAATCCGCAAGCTGTGGAAAGAGAATCCACCATTGATCAAGATCCGATGGTCCATGATCACTGCGGAAAGAACCTTGCGGAAAGAGACTTGTGGAAGAAGTCTTGCGGGAGGCAAATTGCGGAAGCTAGTTTGTAAAAATCGAAATATAGTTCCGCAATCTGCAATCGGCAAGTTGTGGAAAGAGAATCCACCATTGATCAAGATCAAATGGTCCACGATCACTGCGGAAAGGAGATTGCGGAAAATTCGTTGTGGAAAGGAAATTGAGGAAAAGCCATTGCGGAAATACCGTTGTGGAAAAGATGATTGAGGAATGATTTTTGTTGTGGAAAGTCACGACTGATAAATCTAAATAGATTTAAAGAATTATTAAAATGAAGAATTGTGTTTTCATGAAGAGGCACGATCTAAGAATGAAAAGGCACAACTGTGAGAAGATGCATTCATAGAAAACTTGTTAGAAGGTATTTATAGACAAGAGTGCTAAGTGAAAGAAGTCATCTCTATGATCCAGATCTATGTAGCAGCAACTGTAGACAGAGACCAAAGAAAGAAAACTAGTGACAGGTTTGAAAACATAAAGAAGATCTGGAAGTCTGATGAAATCAAATTAGGGTGGCAGGGTGGTGCTAGGGAAGGAAGTAAGCATGCAGGGGGTCGTAGCCTCCTCCAGTACAAGCTGGAAAACAAGGTGTCATTGCATCCTTGTCTATAGCAGCAGGAAGAAGATCTGGGGTGTCGTTCCATCCTTGTCTTTAGTAGCAGGAAGAAAATCGGGGTGTGGTTGCATCCTTTCTGTAGTAGCAGATAAACAATTTTGTAAAAATTCATCTTATTAATGAGTTTGAGTTGGTGGTTTTATCTTTGATGTTTCCACGATAAAATGTTGTGTCCTAACTTGTTTGATTATTTGTGTGTCTTGTACTAATTGTTTTAATAAAAGGAAAAAAAAAACAATACTGATTCACATCCCCCTCTCAGTATTGTTGGACATTCCAACAATTGGTATCAAGGCAAGATCCTTCATTATAGTTTAACCACTTGAAGGAATATCCTCATTAAAGACTACAATGGATCAGCAAGAAGGATTAGCTACCAACATACCTCCACTGTTCACAGGAATTAACTATGCATACTGGAGTGCAAGAATGAAGTGTCACCTAATGTCTCTTGGATGGAAGGTTTGGAGAGTAGTTGAAAAGAAGTATAACATAGCAGAAAACCTACCTATGGACCACGAAGAACTTGACCAACATGAGGCCAATGCAAAAGCCCTAAATGAAATCTCGAATGGGTTAAAAAACATAGTGTTTGTGAAAGTCATGCAATGCAATACAATCAGGGAGGCTTGGGATAAATTAAAAATTGTCTATGAAGGAGCATCCAAAGTCAAATAATCAAAACTTCAGACATACAAAGGATAGTTTGAAAGCCTGAAAATGAAGGAGGAAGAAAATATTGCAGAATATCTTCTAAGAGTAGATGAAATTGTCAATTCTATCCAAGGCCTTGGAGGGGAATTAGAGGAGAAAGAAGTAGTGGACAAAGTACTAAGAAACCTGCCATTGAAGTATGACTCAAAAGTATCTGCTGTAGAAGAACGAGATGATTTTAAAGACATGACAGTAGATGAACTACATGGGATCTTCACTGCCTACGAGATGAGAAAAGGATAAGATGGTCAATCAAAGAAAGAAGCACCCTTTAAAGCCTTATCCAAGAATCAATCAGAAAACTCAGATGATGAAGAAGCCTTGTTCATCAAGAAGCTTGAGAGAGGTACTGGCAAGTACAAGGGAAAGCTACCTCTAAAGTGCTTTAACTGTGGAAGAATTGGACACTTTTCTTCAAAATATCCTCATCCTAAGCAAGATAGAAGTAATGAGAAAGAAGCCTCAAAGAAGTTCAGAAATGACAAGACAAGAAACAAAAATAAGTTCAATGAAAAGAAGAAGTTCCTTTACAACATAGAATATGGTGAAGATGAAGACACAAGTGAATATGAGGAGACATAAATTCTATTCATGGGGATAGAAGACCAAGCTCAAGATGATGAACCAATGGAAGAAGGAGTAGTAGATCTAAGAGGTGAATTAATCAGTGTTGTTGAAGAACTTGAAAAAAGTAGGAAAAAGAACAAACAATCAAACCAAATCATTAATGAATTGAAAGCTCACCTTAAAGAATCCAAGAAGATTGAAAGAGACCTAGATTCACAACTCAAAGAGAGAATACAAGAATCAGAGAAGATTGAAGAAGAAATTATGCAGCTTACGAAAAAGCTCAATGAAGAATCTATTAAATCAAAATATGAAAACAGTTCAAATACTTTAGATGACATATTGAGTATCCAAAGACCATCAACAGACAAATCTGGTTTGGGATATGACAATAAAAAGAATCCAGAATGTTCCTTCTTCACAAACCAAGGAAAAAGAAGTTATGCTGCTGCACTAATAAGTTCATTTAAAAAGGAAGAAAATGAGAAATATGCTCCATCTTCTCTTGAAAAAAACAGAATTAATGTAATTCCTAGAAGACCAAAGACAAATAGATATCAACATATTTTATTTGGACATTGTTACTCTTGTAATAGTTTTGGACATAAGGCCCTAAATTGCAGAGCATATGGAAAGCCTCGTGACTACAAGAAAAGAGCATCCAGTAACAAACCAAAAAAAAGGAATCATAATTTCTTTACACATCTTCAAAAATATGACATAGAGTGTTACAAATGAAATAACCATGGACATATAGCAAGAAACTATAAAATAATGACTCCTACAAAAAGGACTAATGCAAAAGAATTCCAAGACAAAAAACAGAGAAAGGATTGGAAGAAAAAGAACGAAGAGGAGAAATCAATGATTGCTCTATGTGTGACAGAAAAGCAGAATCTATGGCATATCAATAGTGGTTGTTCAAATCATATGACAGGAGACCCAAGTAAATTCATAAGCCTAAAAAGATATAATAGATGTAGGGTCACTTTTGGAGATAACATGTCTTCCAAAATAATTAGCAAAGGTACAACCACTATCAATAACAAGATCAAAGCTAAAAATGTGTTTCTAATAGAAGACCTAAATCCTAATCTCATCAGCGTAAGTCAAACTTGTGACCAAGGATACATCTGCACCTTTGACTCTGAGAAATTTGAAATAAAAAAAAAGGACTTAGGGAGACTTGTTGGGACTGTTGTAAGAAATTCAAGTAATGTGTACATCCTAGAAAATGAGGACCAATGCTACATGAGTATGATTGATGAAAGTTTGTTATGGCACAGAAGGATGGGACATTTAAACTTTGATAATCTTGTCAAGGCAATTAATAAGGAGGCTGTGAGAGACTTACCAAAAATTGTGAAACCTCTGAATGCAGTTTGTAAACATTGTCAGCATGGGAAGCAAACCAAATCCAACTTCAAGTCAAAAGAACATATGACCTCACATCTTTTGGAAATAGTTCACACTGACCTTTGTGTACCAACAAGGACTAAAAGATTCCAAGCAGAGTATTATTTTATGTTACTCATTGATGATTACACAAGGATGACTTGGGTAACATTCCTCGAGGAAAAATTAGAAGCCTTTGAAAAATTCAAAACTTTCAAAGCAATGGTGGAAAATGAGACAAAACAAAAAATCAAATGTCTTAGGTCAGCTAATGGAGGTGAATTCACTTCAAATGAATTCAATGAGTTTTGTGAAATCCATGGGATCAAAAGACAATTTTCATCTCCAAAGACACCTCAACAAAATGGCGTGGTGGAAAGAAAAGACAGGACAGTTCAAGAAGCTGCCAGAACCATGCTAAATGAAGCAAAACTCCCTGATATATATTGGAGAAAAGCAGTATACACAACTGTCTACATAATTAATAGAGGACAACTCAGAGTGAATAATGACAAGACTCCCTATGAACTATGGTATGGAAGGACTACATCAGTCAAGTATTTCAGAGTGTTTCACAGCAAGTGATACATAAAGAGGAATGAAGATGATCTTGGCAAGTTTGATTCTAGAACTGATGAAGGAATATTCTTGGGATATTCCTCCTCCAAAAAGGCTTACATATGTTACAATCAGAGATTACACAAAATCATAGAGAGTGTAGATGTAATAGTGGATGACATGAAGCCAAGAAGGATAAGAAACAAAGATGAAGATGCAAGAACAAACAATGAAGAAGAAGTTTTGCAAAATAATGAAGATATGGTTGGGAAAGAAGAAGAATCACAAGAAAATGAAGATGAAGATTCTCCAAGAGCTGATACAAAGGCACCATCAAGAAGAATTCAAAACAACCATCCTAAAACACAAATTATAGGTGAAAAAGATGTAGGAGTGATTACAAGAAAGAGATTATTTACTGAACAAGCTCTATTTTCAGTAGTGGAACCTAAGAAATTTGCATAAGTAATAAAAAATGATGATTGGATCAAAGCCATGGATGAAGAACTAGATCAGATTAAGAAGAAAAAAACTTGGGAACTTGTTCCAAGACCTACAAACAAGAATGATATAGGGACCAAATGGGTTTTCAAGAATAAGTTTAATGAAGATGGTAAAGTGATCAGAAATAAAGCAAGGCTAGTGTGTAAGGGGTATGCTCAAGTGGAAGGAATTGACTTTGAAGAAACCTTTGCACCGGTAGCAAGACTTGAAGCAATTGGAATGTTTTTGGCATCCTCATGTTATAAAAACTTCAAAGTATATCAAATGGATGTCAAGTTTGCATTTCTAAATGGGAAGGTAGAAGATGAAGTAGATATTGAGCAACTTGAAGGTTTCCTCCTGTTAGAGAATAGGGACTATGTTTGCAAACTAAAAAAGGCACTCTATGGTCTCAAGCAATCCCCAAGAGCATGGTTTCCAAGTCTAGATAACTACTTGAAACAACAAGGATATAAAAGAGGAGCCACTGATAGCAATCTCTACATAAAGATCGAGGATAAGAATTGTTAAATTTTGAGCATTAATTCACAATACTCTTGGATCTTTACTCAGAGAATAACATATACAGTATATCAATGCATAACAATCACAAGAATCAAAAGCATGAGAGACAAGAGACACAGAGTTTCCGTGGGGAAAACCCTAAGGTGAAAAACCCCACAGCTTCCTCAGAGATAGAGAGAGAAATGGGTCAACCAAAGTACAACCAAAATACACTTGAGATAGTCTCCTAGAGCAGATGATCCTCCTACTCACTAGTGCACCACTTTCTAAGTGAGAGAAGTGTGTCTTTCCGAATGATCCAAATAGAGATCTCCCGATCTCTATTTATACTTAACCTGTTTTCCCAGTGACCTTATGGGGCCGACTTGTCTATCTAGATACATCCACAATATAATATATATTTTAGGGCCGACCCCACACATGGTGGTCTAATAACCCATCGGCAAGTACACATACTTGCGACACTTGTCAATCCACACGACGACACTTCCTTATAGAGGAATAACACATCTCTTATAAGGGTACAATAAATATATATGAAATACATAGATGAAATACATTCCGAAGTTACATATACATCAACACTCCCTCTTAACTAGGAAGGTATTTCTCGACATAGTTCTGCTAGACAAGTCTTCTTCTCGAGATCATCATCATCGATGCATCATCATCATCATCGTCACTACTGCTGCTATCTCAACTAATCTCTAACTCTACTCATCATAGGAAGTTCTACAGAGCCAGTCCTTTTTCATACTGGATGTAGTCCCACCACCTGCAGGTCTTCATCATTTGTGCGAATGATCTGATAGAGGTGGCCTCTTAGGACTAATTTTATGTGCGGATGCAATACTGGAAAGAGTATCCCAGGAACATTTATGTGCCTAAGCACGACTGACAAGATCTCCCAGGACTGATTACATGCATCTCCTCCACAATACCTTTAAAGAGCATCCCAGGAACATTTATGTGCCGCAGCACGACTGGCAAGATCTCTAAAGAGCATCCCAGGACTTATTACAAGCACACAACTCAACCTCTCGGATCTCCAGGACTGATTACATGTGGATAGAAAAAACCTTTAAAGAGCATCCCAGGAACATTTATGTGCCGTAGCATGACCGGAAAGATCTCTAAATAGCATCCCAGGACTAATTACGAGCACACAGCTCAACCTCTCGGATCTCCAGGACTGATTACATGTATGCATAGTAATACCTCATCCTAGGACTGATTACGAGCACACAGCTCAACCTATCGGATATCTGAGGACTGATTACATACTACATAGCAATACCGGAAAGAGTACCCTAGGAACATTTATGTGCCGCGGCATGACCGGCAAGCTCTCCCAGGACTGATTACATGCTATTTGGACAACCTGCCACATATCATCTCTGACCTCCAAGTATCAACCTGATACTCATGATCCAACGGATCGTCATCACACGAGGCATCATTCTGATGCCCATGATCATACAGATCATCATCACTTGTACCATCCTGGCACATATCATCTGGAGCAACATCCTGAAGCTCATCATCATGATCAACCTGATCATACTATGCATCCACCTGTTGCACACCAAGTATCTACCTGATACATATCATCATACATGATCCACCTGATACAAATACAAATACATGATACATATCAACATACATGATCTACCTGATCATACAATGTATCCACCTGATACATATACAGATACATGGTCCAAGCATCCAACATGATGCATATACAAATACATACAAATGATCCAACTGATCATATCCAGCATCCAACATGATGCGTACATACATATAAATGATCCAACTGATCATATCGAGCATCAACACGATGCGTACATACATACAAATATAAATGATCCAACTTATCATATCCAGCATCAACATGATGCGTACATACATACAAATATAAATGATTCAACTGATCATATCCAGCATCCAACATGATGCATATACAGAGTAGTAACTGGAGCATCGTCCTGATGCTCATCATCCAGTGCTTACATCCACAGCCATGTGAAGGATCCTCCTTCCAACATGCTTGGAATGGCTTCAGCAAATGTGACCATCACTTCTTCCTCGAAGTGTCGTCGATCTGAAGAACACCAAGCCTCTCCCTAAAGTACTCGAACTTCACCCTGGCTAGTGGCTTCGTCAACACATCTGCAATCTCCTCGTTCGCCGCAACATACAGGAGCTTCACGGCTCCTCTGCACCATATTCCTGATATAGTGATATTTGATCTTTATGTGTTTCGACCTGTCATGAAACACTGGGTTCTCAGACAGCTTCACACAACTCTGGTTATCGTAGAATATACCAGTAGCATCCAATGGGAGATCAAATAACTCAGACAGTAGCTTCCGTAGCCATACTTCCTCACAACTAGCTGAATAGGACGCAACATACTCTACCTCATCTGTACTCAGTGCTATGCAGGATTGCTTCCTACTGAACCAAGAGATCACACTTGATCCCATACTGAAGCAGCACCCAGATGTGCTCTTCCTATCTACAGCACTGCCATCCCAATCTGAATCAACATAACCTTGCAGGTTAAAATTTTGATTCGCTTCATACTTGAGCCCATAATCCACTGTACCCTTCAGGTACCTCAAGGCATGCTTTACAGCAACCAGGTGAACACTCCTCGGATCCATCAGGAACTGGCTCAATGTGTTCACTGCAAAGCAAATATCTGGTCTCGTGTTCGTTAGGTACATCAAGGACCCAATCATCTGACGATACATAGAGATATCAACTGGCTCAGATGAAGCATCACATAGAAGCTTCAGATTTGATGCCATGGGTGTGGCCATGGCCTTGCAATCCATCATCCCGAATCTCTTCAAGATATCTACTGTGTACTTCCCTTGACCAAGGAAGATCCCACCTGAATTCTGCCACACCTCCATACCTAGGAAATAATGCATAATTCCCAAATCTTTCATATCGAACTCAGCAGCAAGCTTCCTCTTAGTATCTGCAATCAATCTGTCATCTCCTGTTACAAATAATCCATCCACGTACAGAAGTAGAATCACAGGATTTCCTTCCGCAACCTTGTAGTAGAGGTTGGAATCCACTTTACTCTTGGTAAAGCCCAAGCTAGATAGGAAACTGTCCATCATACCATACCAAGTTCTAGGAGCTTGCTTCAAGCCATACAAGGCTTTCTTCAATCTGCACACATATGACTCCCTGTCGTGTATTTCAAAACCGAGTGGCTGCTCCACGAATACTTCTTCTTCAACTACACCATTCAAGAAAGCAGTCTTGACATCCATCTGGTGTATTTTCCATTTCATTGCTGTAGCCAGGGAAAGTACTGTTCTGATGGAAGTATACCTGGCTACAGGTGCAAAAGTTTCTTCATAATCTATTCTCTCTTTCTAAGAGAAGCCACGAACTATGAATCTTGCTTTGTATTTCTCTACACTGCCATATGCAGCATGCTTGATTTTGTATATCCATTTGGAAGTCACAACAGACTTCTCTTTAGGTCTTGGGACAACATCCCAAACATCATTTTTCATTATTGATTGGTATTCCTCAACCATAGAATCCTTCGATTCTTTCTTTTCTGCTGCTTCTTCATAACTGGAAGGTTCTTTGTTCATAATGTCATAGAGTAAAGCAACATAGCTGGTATGTGATCTGGTTCTCTTCTTTTCTCTGTGTTCTTCTTCTGGAATGGCAAATATTTCTGCATCTTGAATGAGCTCTCTAGCCCATGCAGGTTTCCTCTTGTGAGAGTTATCCTCACGGGGTGGATCTATAGGTTCTTGCGGATCTTCAAACTCACAAACAACTTCTGGAATTGCTTCAGTCATGGTAGTGTCTTGAAATCTAGTTTCCTTAGGTTCTTCATAAACTTCGATAGGTTCCTTCCTTGATTTGATGAATGCTGAGTTTTCATCAAATGTTGCATCCCTACTGACATCAATCTTCTTGAACCCTGGAAAGTATATTCTGTAAGCCTTCGAGCTTTCACTGTAACCCACAAAGATACCCTTCTTTCCTGAAGGATCTAGTTTGGTCCTTTTTTCCTTTGGGACATGGGTGTATACTGGACAACCAAATATTCTGAGATGGCTGACTTTAGGTTTCTTACCAGAAAAGACTTCTTCTGGTGTCTTGTTGTCCAATATCTTGTGGGGTGTTCTGTTCTGCACATATACATTTGTTCTAGCTGCTTCTGCCCATAGATGCATAGGTAGATCCTGGTCATGCAGCATTGCCCTTGCTGCTTCCATGATTGTTCTGTTCTTCCTTTCTGCAACTCCATTCTGTTGAGGATTATAAGGAGCAGTCAACTCCCTCTTAATCCCTGAATCACTGCAAAGCTTCTTGAAGTCATTTGAGGTGAATTCTCCACCATTGTCGGATCTGAATGTTTTGATCTTTTTTTCAGTTTGATTCTCCATCAAGGTTTTGAATTCCTTGAACTTATCAAACACCTCATCTTTTTTTTTCAAGAAGTATACCCAAGTCTTCCTAGAGAAGTCATCAATAAATGAGACATAGTAAACATACCCACTTAGAGAACCGGATGACATGGGACCACATACATGTGAGTGGATAATTTCCAGGATATCTTTTTCCTTGCTTTCACTGCTTGGGAAAGGCCTTCTTAATATTCTTACCTTTTGCACATCCTTTGCAAACACCTTCATGTTTGGTCTTGATTTCAGGAAGACCCTCTACATCCTTGCTTGCAATTGGAAGTGCCCTATAGTGCATATGAGCAAGTCTTCTATGCCAAAGTTCACTTGGCTCCATGGATTCATGCACCATGGCATGTTCAGGTTGTCCTTTTAATTTATACAAACCTCCCTCTTACTCTCCAATCACAACTGCATCATCTATGGTCTTTCCCTTTGGCCACATTAGGACTTGGCCATCCACAAATGCAACCCTCATACCTTTTTCATCCAATGCAGAGATGGAGAGTAAGTTCTTCTTGAGCCCGGGTACATAAAGAACTTCTTTCATCTTCAAAGATTTTCCAGAATCTAGGTTTTAGGAGGCTTCACCACTTCCTTTGATGGGATATTGATAATCATCCCCAAGTTTCACTTTATGGGGTAATTCATGTTCTGACAGATTTACAAAGGATTCTTTAAACCTAGTCATGTGTTTGGAAGCCCCACTGTTAATTAACCAATCATTACAACCATGGGAGATAGTACCTGTGAGAGAGGAGATTAGAACATACTCTTCTTCACTTGATGAGTCATCATTACTATCATCACTTTCTTCCCTAGCCTTCTTCTTTGGAGGTTCATCATATTCGGAAGCATGAGCATGGTACCTTCTTTTGTTACCCTTATTCTTCTTGCTGGAGTTGTTGTTGTTGTGGTTGTCCCTTTTGTTCTTGGGACATTTTGAAGCAAAGTGACCCTTCTCATTACAAGTGAAACACCTTAGATATTTCTTGTCTTTGTGAAAATGATGAGAAGATTTCTTCTTGTGATGGGATGGTTCCTCTTGAACTTGCCCTTCTTAGTGTGAGCTGTGAGAGCTTGATATTCATTTCCCATCTTCTCTTATCTTGCCACAAGCCTTGCTTCTTCTTGAGAACATTCCTCCCATAATCTGATGAAGGAGATTAACTTCTTTCTGGCACAGATCCCCTAGATAAAAGAGTCCCATGACCTAGGTAGGCCATTCAAAGTAGTCATAACAATTTCACCATTCTCCACCATTTCATCTACAGCTTCAAGTTGTTCCTTGATCTGAGCGACCTTGGAGAAATAGGGTTGAATGGTTTCTCCATTCGACATCTTGACCCCTTTCAATTGATTCCGCAGGGTCATCTTCCAATTTATGTTCTTTCCTTCAAATAGCTTGGTCAAAGAGTCAAACATAGCCTTAGGTGTCTTTAGAGAAGACACATGGGGTATGAGATGGTCTTTGATAGAATCATCAATGATTCTCCTTTCCTTGACCAAGTTCTTCTTATGCAATACCTTAGCCTCTTCATCCTCTGGGAAAGGGATGTCTTCTTTTATATATGAGTCCAACTCATTCTCTTCCAGAAGTAACCCAATCCTATACTTCCAAGCTCGGAAGTTATCAGCCCCTCCCAGCTTATCCTCAAGCTTGGTGTGGTGAGACATCTTAAAGATTACTTCAAATGGAAATAGAAAAGATTTAGGTCTTACCACTTGAGATGTTGAAAACTGGATCTGGTCTCGGATTAGGGTTTGTCAGAAAAACCCTAATAATTCAAAATGTGAATTTCAACTTTCTGAAAGGATAGAAAGATGCGCCTTGATGAGCTGATCAACCTGGTGTATTCGGAATTTGAGATCAACAAAGTTTTACCCTTCAGATTTTCCTTTTTGTCCTCCCGGGTTCACTAGGGAGAGCCCTGAATTAGGGTTTGAGTTTCTCAGAGATCTACCCAGCCAAAAATCTTGATCCAAAGCTCTAAACTTTTATTTTTGCAAGGCGCTTCTAGCTATGTCTTCAGATTTAAAAAATTCCTATTTTTGTGGAAACCCTAATTTTTAGGACCAATTCTGAAAATGCTCAGAATTGAATTCTGATTGGACAGATAGATTCTCCTGGATGAGTAGAGTCAATCTACTATACTACTTTCCCAAAAACTGTGGATAGAAACCCAATAAACAAGAAACTCAAGTTTTCGTCACTGCAAAATGTCTTCTTCTCAGGTTAGCTCTGATACCATGTTAAATTTTGAGCATTAATTCACAATACTCTTGGATCTTTACTGAGAGAATAACATATACAGTATATCAATGCATAACAATCACAATAAGCATGACAAGCATCACAAGAATCAAAAGCATGAGAGACAAGAGACACAGAGTTTCCATGGGGAAAACCCTAAGGTGAAAAACCCCACAACTTCCTCAGAGATAGAGAGAGAAATGGCTCAACCAAAGTACAACCAAAATACACTTGAGATAGTCTCCTAGAGCAGATGATCCTCCTCCTCACTAGTGCGCCACTTTCTGAGTGAGAGAAGTGTGTCTTTCTGAATGATCCAAATAGAGATCTCCCGATCTCTATTTATACTTAACCTGTTTTCCCAGTGACCTTATGGGGCCGACTTGTCTATCTAGATACATCCACAATATAATATATATTTTAGGGACGACCCCACACATGGTGGTCTAATAACCTATCGGCAAGTACACACACTTGCGACACTTGTCAATCCACATGACGACACTTCCTTATAGAGGAATAACACATCTCTTATAAGGGTACAATAAATATATATGAAATACATAGATGAAATACAATCCAAAGTTACATATACATCAACAAGAATATGATCATTGTTGTTGTCTATGTAGATGATATTATTTTTGGAAGCAATCTACAAATACTAAGTGTAAATTTTGCTTTTGAAATAAAAAGGAGTTTGAAATGTCAATGTTGGGAGAATTAACATTTTTCTTGGGACTACAAGTTTATCAATTAGACAAAGGAATCTTCATTTCTCAAAACAAGTACATCAAAGATATGCTTAAGAAGTTCGAGATGGAAGACTCCAATCCTGTTAGCACTCCCATGATCACTGGTTGTAAACTAATAAATAATGATGAGTCTTTGGAAGTGGATCATACCATGTATAGATCCATGATTGGCAGCTTGCTGTATGTGACAACTACAAGACCAGATGTGATGCAAGCTGTGGGATTGGTTGCCAGATTTCAATCAGCGCCCAACTAAACACATGTGGCAGGAGTAAAAATAATTTTAAGATATTTAAAAGGCACTATGGAGTATGGTTTATGGTACCCAAAATGCCAATATTTCACCTTAAAAGCATTTAGTGATGCAGATTGGGCAGGAAGTGTTGATGATCGAAAAAGTACCAATGGAGCAACATTCTTTTTAGGAAATTGTTTGGTATCATGGTTTAGCAAGAAAAAATCATCCATATCACTATCTACAGCAGAGGATGAATAAATTGCTACCACATCATGTTGTACCCAAGTTATTTGGATGAAGCAGACTTTGGAAGACTTGCTTGTGAAGTATGAGAATCCAATAATAATCAATTGTGACAACACTAGTGCTATAAACATGTCAAAGAATCCTATTATGCACTCTAAAACAAGGCACATTCAAATAAAATATCATTTTCTAAGAGATCAAGTGTCACAAAAGGTTGTCAAATTGGAATATGTAGACACAAAAGAATAGATAGCCGACATTTTCACTAAGCCACTACCCAAAGAAGCACTTGAGCATCTTAGACAAGAGATGGGAGTAATTTCTTTGCAATGATTAAAAAGGAGAAAAAGGCATCATGTCAGGGGAAATATGTTGATAGGGGGAGCTGTCAAAAGGAATCCTTTGTCATTAATGTCAAAGGGGGAGTAAATCAAGGAGTGGTTTCCATCAATTCCAAAGGTGGAGAATGTTGGATATGGTTTTCATTGATGTCAAAGGAGTTTAGTAATGGCAAAGGAATAACCAAGGAGGTGATGACATGGAATGTATGATGTGGCATGTAAAAGACACATGGTGGCGTTTTAGTGCTATTATGAAGCAACCCTCTTTGTATCAGGTTCCTGTGTAGATAAAGAAAGCTAATTAAGCTGTCCTTGTGTGTACGCATGAATCTATGTCTGAAGTGTTAAAAGTTGAATATTTGTCTACTTTGTATCAATGAATCAATTGACAGTTTGGGATATCTGTGTAAATGCTTGATTAATCACTGCGTGTATGTGTAGCCTGATCAAGTAAGGAATTTTGAGCATTGAATGTTGCAGTGGATGATCTCTATGTGTGTAAAAACACGGAGTTGATGTGCACATCCAGCAAGGGAATCAAATCCAGTGACGATTGATTGATTCTCTGATTAATAAATGTAGAATCGTAGAGTTGCAGAGATTAAAGTTTGTAGAGGTTTGGACGATCCATATTTAAGGAGAAAAGATGGATCAATGATGGGAAAGATATCACAAGGTGAAAGTAAACGGAAGATAAGAAATAAAAAATATTAAGTGAAGTTCCATTGTAGACAACAGATCGACGATCAAGAAAGAACCCGCAAGAAATCGACGGTTGTAAAGAGTTGTGAAAAAGGAATTGCGGGAGGGAAATTGTGGAAGCCCATTTCGGGAAAAGTTGAAGGCATGTCCGCAATCCGCAATCCGCAACTTGACTGCAGAAAGAGAATTGTGGAAAGATAAATTGCGGAAGACAATTTGTAAAAGTCGAAATACAGTTCCGCAATCCGCAATCCGCAAGCTGCGGAAATAGAATCCACTGTTGATCAAGATCTGACAGTCCATGATCACTGCGGAAAGAACCTTGTAGAAAGAAACTTGTGGAAGAAGTCTTGCGGGAGACAAATTGCAAAAGCTAGTTTGTAAAAATCGAAATATAGTTCCACAATCCGCAATATGCAAGTTGAGGAAAGAGAATCCACCGTTGATCAAAATCAAATGGTCCACGATCACTGCAGAAAAAAAATTGCGGAAAAGCCGTCGCAGAAAGAAAATTGCTGAAAAGACACTACAGAAAGGAAATTGCGGAAAGATTGTTGTGGAAAAGACGATTGCGGAATGATTTTTGTTGCAGAAAGTCATGACTAATAAATCTAAATAGAGTTAAAGAATTATTAAAATGAAGAATTGTGTTTTCATGAAGAGGAATGATCTAATAATGAAAAGGCACAACTGTGAGAAGATGCATTCGTAGAAAACGTGTTAGAAGGTATTTATAGACAAGAGTGCTGAGTGAAAGAAGTCGTCTCTGTGATCCAGATCTATGTAGAAGCAACTGTAGATGGATACCAAAGAAGGAAAACCAGTGATAGGTTTGAAAACATAAAGAAGATCTGGAAGTCTGATGAAATCAAATTAGGGCGGCAGGGTGGTTCAAGGGCAGGTAGTAATCCTGCAGGGGGTCGTAGCCTCCTCCAGTAGAAGCTGGAAAACAGGGTGTCATTGCATCCTTGTCTGTAGCGGCAGGAATAATATCTGGGGTGTCGTTGCATCCTTGTCTATAGCAGTAGGCATAAAATTGTTGTGTGGTTGCATCCTTTTTTTAGTAGCAGATAAACAATTTTGTAAAAATTCATCTTATTAATGAGTTTGAGTTGGTGGTTTTCTCTTTGAAGTTTCCAAGATAAAATATCATGTCCTAACTTGTTTGATTATTTGTGTGTCTTGTACTAATTGTTTTAATAAAAGGAAAAAGAAGACAACACTGATTCACCCCCCGCTCTTAGTATTGCTGGATATTCCAATAGTACCAAGAACCATGTCCACATATTTGGGTTTATTAAAGCATTCTTGGAAGCATGCAAGGTTCAACACAATATACTCCAACTGTAAAACACTCACAGTATCTGGGAAATGTGCAAGTTAGCATGTCAGTTTAAAACAATATAATGTTAACCAGGGTAAGCATAAATTAAAAATCAAAATCTTAATAGCATATTGACTAACCTTGTTTACTATTTGTTGAAGCAATATATTTGGTTCATAAATTGTTCTAGCAGCCTATGTTAAAAATGCAATAAGAGAACGACCAACTCAGTTTAGCCATTAAAAACATGAAAAAATGCCACATAGACTTGTAGGGTATTGAATAACAAACCAAGTTTCCAATTTAAATACTAAATATGCCCTGAAATGACAATGAAGAAAATGAATATATGCCAATGAATTTACAAATAAATTCATTGTGTATGTTGGAAATTATTTAAGAATCCATTCATGCTTTGCAAGCTCCTCTTCACACCTCCCTAAAGGAATAGAGAGAATGGTGAAGGGGAGAAGGGATAGAATCACCATGATTTTATCAAAAAATGGCTTGTGTATGTCCAATGATAAATCATGTTACAAAAATACACCATAAAGTAATTTCAAACATTTAAATACAAGAATCCAAATGATTCCCCCCCCCCAAAAAAAATCTATTTATCTAATACTAATTGTGCCAAATAACAAACGAATAACCATACCATATCAAGACCTTATGTACCAATACCTTCTAGTTTAATCTTGGTGTTGTGAGTATCATTTTCCATATTATTCCTGCAAAAAAGTATAGATAAGAAGTACCCAAAGACATCAATATATCAAATAAGTTGAAAACATGTTTAACTAGCAAAGCATTTTAAAGAAAATTGTTTCTTGAATGGTAAAACAAATCTTCATTTTCCCATTAACTTAATAAAATTTCCTCGTCTTATCTTATGAAACATACCTTTTGTTATACAAGATCTTGCAAAATTATCCTTAAAAGCATCAAACTTATTAGTGAGTACAGCCTAGCCATAGAGATTCTAGTACTGACATATAAAATGATAAGAATGACCTTGTCAACAAGTCAAAAATGAAATTTAGTGTTTGCATGCAAAATACTAAAATCCCATGAGCCAACCTTTAAATTGCCATTTAGAAGGCTAAATTTTCATGCAGACGTGTCTAGTATGGACAAATTTATCCAGTTTTGGAAATACTATATATTGTATAGGGTAGGTTTTAGTGGTGATAAATGGACCTATTGTCTTCCTAGTCACAGTGGCTAGTAAACCCTAAGGAATAGAAGAGCAATAACACGAAGACATTGAGCATGGTGACATGCTTTATTTGGAGGAGTTGGAGCTTGATGTGATGTCATGATTGATCGAGTTTGAAGATATGTCTTTCTTGGGAACGCGATGTGATGAAGTACTTGGATGTTCACTTGTGTGATACAAATGACGAATTGACCAGCTTTGGTTGGAATTGATTTCTTATAGCTAGGGGGAGTTGGTGACTAGGGTTTTGAGAGCTTGAATTGTGCCAACATTGTGAGAAAGCTATGGTATGTACTTCATTTTTTAATATATATGAAGTGTTCTAGGTTTCCAAACTATGCATTCTCACAAATTCGAATTTCAACTTATGTTATCTTCTTGATTGGGTAGATTCTACTATTGGTTGTGCACAACGATTTAACATAACATAGAGCTGAAATGGTAAAGTGATTTATCAACTCTAGAAGATAATGGAGAAGGTTTACTTCAATTATAATATTCTGTGCTAAGACATTTTAGATATGTTATATGCTTGGAAATTTTTCCCTAAGAGTTGTAGCTTTGTGGTACTAAAGTACACTTTAATGATATGTATTGTATTGAGCTACTTTGTGAAACTGGACCGATGTTAAGTGAAATATTGTTGCTGTAAATTCATATTTCAGATTTGTCCCTAAGGATGAAAGTTCATAGGAAATAGATCCAGGAAACCTCAAGGACATTGAGGTGAAATTTCTGAGATTGCATTAAAATTTAAAATTTATATTCACGAAATGTTTACATGGTATCAGAGTTTATTGGGATGAAATTTCCTTCTTTTTTTTTTGAAGGACAAATATTTTAGTTGGTGAACCTAGGAGTGGTTGTTTAATGGTGAAACCTTTGTGTGCTTGAGATGAGCACTTGCATGTGTGAAGGATTTGATGGGTTGAAATGTAGTTTATTTTGTGATCATAAGAGTGTGATCTCACTGATGATAGGTACTGAAGCTACTTCAATGATGGAAGGTATAAATACCTCATTGAGCTCCTCTTTGTTTCAAGAATAATTTAATATTTTCTACTGAACCAGGGCCAACCACGTGAAGGTGGAAGCTCTTATGGCCCCTCACATCCCTCTCGATTCCCCGGCCCATACCCAATAAATGTACTTGAAAAAAAAAAAAATTTGTGCAAACATGTGGATTTCATCATAAAGAAACATTTACCATTCATTCATTAAAATATAACATTCATTAATCCACTCATTCATTAAGTAGGAAAACAATAATGCATGAAATTATAGTATCAAAAATAAGTATACGTAGTCTTTCTTCAGTCACTTCTTTCTAGGTTTTTTCTTTTGACAAAATCAGCAAGCAACTCATCTTCTGCAACTTGTTGTTTAGTTCTTGTGGCATCTACAACTTGACATACTATCTTCCTAGTAGAGTACTTGCGACGTCGATGCTGCTGCAAGGGGTCAGGATTTGCTACAATAATGTAAAAATGTTACATTGATATCTTTTCTTGTTATAATGACAAGTATTTCATTAAAAAAAACATTACAGAGGTGTTTTTTACCTAATGTGGCCACATCATGTACTTGATATTCCTTTCTAGGCTCAGCTTGTATAGTATGACCCTATACATGCTCTGCAGTTGAAACATGAAAAATTACAATTAATATTCACCATTTACAATGCAATATTTTAAATTATAGCATATGAATACATTCATTACCAGGATTCAAATTACCATAACCTCTAATGGGTTGTTCTCCATCATCGACATTAAGTGGATTGTTGCTTTCTTGCTCAAAATAGAGTCAATATTTTTTGGAAAATATTTATAATGAATAGATTGCACAAGTAATCAATCTTAAATAAACTTCATTGGTTTTATATACCTGCGCTCAAGATGGATCACCGAAGAATGTGTTTTCCTAGACAAGATTTTTCGGTATTCAATAATAGCTCCAAAGCTGTGCTGCAAGCCAATCTTGAAGTCTTCCTATGTGGGAACTTCCTTGAATTGATCAACCTACATATTTGCATAATGTCATGAATTTACCTTTTACATTGCAATAAAATGAAAATATTTTGCAATTTATTATTTGGATACAATATTGGTTTTTTGATACTTACAATTTGTGCCACCAAATTCGAATAACCACCAGGTCCAAGCTTGTGTTGTCCATTTTTTTCTTGTATTTCCTTTGTGTCCTTTGATGTGTCTGACAACCTATGAAAAGGTTGAAATATGTTAGATGTTTTAAATTTAATCTAAAAATTAATAATAATAAAGCTTATAATTACATTGTGTAAAGTATTGCATACCTTCATGTACCTAGTGGTAGCTTTACTTCTTTCCTCAAAGCCCTCTCATTTCCATCTTCCACTAGGGCTTTCCACTCTCTTCCTGGAATCATTGTAGGGTGCGCATACCTATGGTTCATTTCTATATGAACCATATATTGGTCCCTCACAATGATCTTCATATGTTGGCCAGCCTTCTTTAGGACCTCCGCTCGATTGAAAGTCTCAATACTGAATAGGCCAACCAAGCTATTAGTGAGCTCATATTTTAAATTTTTAATGTATTTATCCCACCTTGTAAAAATGGTGGGCCCAAAGATATCTAATGACAAATCATTTAGACGTTTATAAAAAACATCATTTCCTGCAAGACAATCATGTCATCATTAGTTGAAAAAAGAATGTTTTATGAGTATATTACAATCATATTTTAAACAATAACTTAAACATTATATAAATACGTGGGGTTTTCCCTATATTTATGGGAATGAGATCTTCGTCCACCAAAAATGTGGTTTGTAGTGTACTTGTGCTAGTGACATGGGAATATCTAGGAAATGCTACTTGAGCAATACCAATACTAGTCTCTGCATCGACCCCTTCTTTTGTACGATATGGCGTATGCCGACCACTAGCGAGTGCACTCAGGAGTCTTGCAGAATGTGTTTCTGACTTTTCAATCGACAATAATGGCACATGAGATGCAAGTGGGGTCATATGCTCATGTGACGGCTCTCCATGAGCATCATTCACTAGTACCAACACCGCCCTGGCAACTAGTGTGTGGGTGCAAAAAATCCTGTAAATACAAACCATATTTTAGTTCACGGTCATATACAAATACAAATTATAAAATCATAAATGAATTTATCTTCTAATTCAAGATCCTACAACTTACTTTCAAGGCCTAAGATATCTTTACCAAAACATCAACCTTTTCTCTAATCTCGTTTATCTACGGTTGAATGAATAACAAATGAAGGATATCCTATTGATTTTTTTAAAGGTCTTCTCTATCATATTAATTGGTTATAACAAAGATCTAATGTCAGAATCATGCATGAGCTCATCCACATCAATATCTATTGATTGATCTGATGTTAGATCAAACATTGAATCAATAGCCTGCAACAAAAATATATAAAACATTACTGAAATGAAAGCAATAGATAGAGGAAAAAAACATAATAAAAAAATTATTACTCATGTTCAATTTGTAAAATTACAATTAGGTATACCTTCTGCCTCGAGTATGGTGTCATCTGATCCACGGCTGGGGACTTTCCCTGATCATTGTTAAATTTTCAGAATTTACTTCAATCTGATCTAGGATCTTAACTAAGAGAACAACATGTACAGCAAATCTACAACATAACAATCATGAACACAATAATGCAAGCACACAAGAGACACAGAGTTTACTTGGGGAAAACCATAAAGGTGAAAAACCCCAATAACTTCCTTAGAGATAGATAGAGCAATGATACAACCAGAATACAAGAGATAGTATTCTCCTAGCAGTAGATCCTCCTTCTCCACAAGTGCGCCACTCTCCCAAGTGTGAGTGTGATAATAGAATGTGTAAAATGAGAGAGACACACTCTCTATTTATACACTAACTTGACTTGACCTTTACTCAACTAGGTCGGCCTCAACTTAACCACTTAACATAATGCTGACTGGGATGACCCCCACTAGGGTGGTCTAATAACCCTTTGACCCACATGGCCGACCCCCAATAGGGTGGTCTAATAACGCTTTGACCCACATGACTTATATAGGGCCGACCCCAACAAGGTGGTCTAATAACCCATCAAGTATAAGTTACGACACTTACAAGATAAATGATGACACTTCCGTATACAGGAATAATAACATCTCTATAGGAATACAATATACATATATGTGAAATACATTCCAAAGTTACATATACATCAACACTCCCTCTTAACTAGGAAGGTATTTCTTGACACAGGTATTCTAGCACAAGTCATCTTCTCGGGATCATCATCACTGGATAATCGTCATCGAGTCATCATCATCATCACTGCTGCTGCTATCTCAATCAATATTTGAATCTACTCGTCATAGGAAGTTCTATAGAGCCAGTCCTTTTTCATACTGGATGTAGGCCCACCACTTGCAGGTCTTCATCATCACTGGCCATACTGTGGAATCCTCAGGACTTATTACGTGCATCACAAAACCTGGCGGTAGCATCCCAGGCTGTTACGAGCACACAGCTCTACCTGTCAAATCTCCCAGGACCACATTACATGTGACCCATCACAAAACCTGGCTGAAGCATCCCAAGCTGTTACGAGCACACAGCTCTACCTGTCGGATCTTCCAAAAGCACATTACATGTGATCTCACCACAAAACCTTGCAAGAGCATCCCAGGACTTATTATGGGTACACAACCCAACCTATCGGATCTCCCAGGGACATATTATATGCCATAGGACAAAACCTCGAAAGAGAATCTACCAGATATCCCAGGGCACGAATTACATGCCATAGGAAAAACCTCGAAAGACTATCTGCAGATCTCCCAGGGCCAAATTATATGTCCTCCCAAAGAAAAACCTCAAAAGAGCATTTGCCAGATATCCCAGGGCACGAATTACATGCCATAGGAAAAACCTCGAAAGACTATCTGCAAATCTCCCAGGACCAAATTATATGCTCATCTGCACAACCTGATCCACGGCCATAGAGTATCAACCTGATACTCACCATACATCGTCCTGATGTACACATGATCATCCTGATCATCATCACTGCAACATCCTACTGCATGTCATCTGGAGCAACATCCTGAAGCTCGTCATCCATGATCATCCTGATCATACAATGCATCTACCTGATGCATACCAAGTATCTACCTGATACATATCATCATACATGATCCACCTGATCATACAGTGTATCCACCTGATACAAATACAAATACATGATACATATCACGATACATGATCCACCTGATCATACAATGTATCCACCTAATACATATACAGATACATGGTCAAAGCATCCAACATGATGCATATACAAAATACATACAAATGATCCAACTAATCATATCCAACATCCAACATGATGCGTACATATATAAATGATCCAACTGATCATATCCAGCATCGAACATGATGCGTATACAGAGCAGTAACTGGAGCATCGTCCTGATGCTCATCATCCAGGGCTTACATCCACAGCCATGTGAAGGATCCTCCTTCCAACATGCTTGGAATGGCTTCTACACATGTGTCCATCACTTCTTCCTCAAAGTGTCATCAATATAAAGAACACCAAGCCTCTCCCTGAAGTACTTGAACTTCACCCTGGCTAGTGGCTTCGTCAACACATCTGCGATCTGCTCATCCGTCACAATGTACAGAAGCTTCACAGCTCCTCTCTGCACCATATCCCTGATATAGTGATATTTGATCTCTATGTGTTTCGACCTGTCATGAAACACTGGGTTCTCGGACAGCTTGACACAACTCTGGTTATCACAAAAGATACCAGTAGCATCCAATGGGAGATCAAATAACTCAGACAGTAGCTCCGTAGCCATACTGCCTCACAACTAGCTGAACAAGCTACAACATACTCTGCCCCAGCTATACTCAGTGCTACGCAGGACTACTTCCTGCTAAACCAAGAGATCACACCTGATCCCATACTGAAGCAGCACCCAGATGTGCTCTTCCTATCTGCAGCACTTCCATCCCAATCCGAATCAACATAACCCTGCAGGTTAAACTTTTGATTCGCTTCATACTTGAGCCCATAATCCACTGTACCCTTCAGGTACCTCAGAACATGCTTTACAGCAACCAGATGAACACTCCTCGGATCTGTCAGGAACTGACTCAATGTGTTCACCGCAAAGCAAATATCTGGTCTTGTGTTCGTCAGGTACATCAAGGACCCAATCATCTGACGATACATAGAGACATCAACCGGCTCAGATGAAGCATCATATAGAAGCTTCAGGTTCGATGCCATAGGTGTGGCCATATCCTTGCAGTCCATTATCCTGAACCTCTTCAGGATCTCTACTACATACTTCCCTTGTCCAAGGAAGATTCCATCTGCACTCTACCACACCTCCATGCCTAAAACAAATAGTGCATCATCCCCAAGTTCTTCAACTTGAACTCGGCAGCAAGCTTCCGCTGTGTGTTGGAAGTCAATCTATCATCTCTTGTTACAAACAGGTCATCCACATACAATAAGAGTATCCCTGGATTGCCTACCTCAACCTTGTAGTAAAGGTTGGAACCCGCTTTACTCTTGGTAAAGATCAAACTAGATCGAACGCTGCCTATCCTACCATACCAAGTTTTGCACATATATGATTTCCTGTCATGTGTCTTAGAACCAAGTGGCTGCTCCACATACACTTCTTCTTCAACTACACCATTCAAGAAAGCTGTCTTGAAATCCATCTGGTGTATCTTCTATTTCATCACTTTTATATATCTCTATGCTGTCATCTGCAGCATGTTTGATCTTGATAGATCCATATGGAATTCATAACAAACTTCCCTTCAGGTCTTGGGACTACATCCCAAACATCATTCTTCATGATCGATGGATCATGGCATTCTTCCCATATCCTAGGAACTTCAATATCTTCAATAGATAATTTTGTTGCTGAACAAATGTTGTAGTTCTTCTTTTGTAGGTGATGGCATACGATCTTTCCTACACAACAAGTTAAATTGCATGATTAGAAAACATCTCATAGTTTTCAGAACAAATTCTTACACATAAAGAAATATGTCATACAATCATGCAATTATCTTAGCCAATTCTTCAATGCAACATTTATCCATATCCCGTAACTTTCTAGATGCCTTCCAATCTCTACCAGAACATTGTTAAGAGTGTGCACAACTCCCAGCATGTCAGCAAAGAGGTTTCATTCTAGATAAGTAGAAATGGAGTGTTGTACAGTGCCATAGGCCACTTACCCATGCATATTAGTAGTATACAGTTCATCAATGCAACTATTCTAATATGCATAATACACAACCTAATTCTAGGAACATCAATATATACATTATTGAACAGTATTATTTAAACAATAAAATATGCAAGTAATGACAATTCAAATACTTATCTTTGTTTGTTTGTTGGGTTGACTTCCTCTCAGTCTTTGCTTCTTTTCTGCAACTCCATTCTTATGTGGATTGTGAGAAGTGGTCAACTCCCTCTGAATATCTACATCCTTGCAGAAACTATTGAAGTGTGCTCCTCTGCTTTCTTGCAAGAATAACTGGAGTGTACTCCTTCTTGATCTTTGCTTCCTGGATTACCTGTCCTTGAACTTACATCCATCCTTAATCACTATGCATGCTTATTAGTATCATCATTGTGTTATCCTTGAGGTCTCATACATAATCACACATTTATTAGTATAATCTTAATACTTATCAAACACAATAATCTTAAACATGTATATTTATGATCATTCACAGATAATAAACATTATTATTCAAGGTTTCAGGGAAGTCTTCCTTTACTCATACATATTCTTATTTGATCATAGGACTCTTCTGGTTAGTTGAATCATCAATCAAGATAAGAGATATAATATGCATAAAACCCGTGATTATTCAAACCTATACCTTCATGATTCTTCTGGTTAGTCATATCATCAATTATGGTAAGAAACATAATATGCATACAACCATGATTATTCAAACCTATACCTTCATGATTCTTCTGGTTAGTCATATCATCAATTATGGTAAGAAACATAATATGCATACGACCATGATTATTCAAACCTATGACTTCATGAATAATCATTATCAACAACACAACAGTATAAGATCCTAACATAAGGTAGGATTCTAGCTTGATATAGGAAAAACATACCTGGATTAGCATACTAGCTAGTTATGTCTAACATACCCGTATAATGTCTTCTGGTTCTCTTCAGAGACTTGTGCTAGTAACCTGCATGTCTCATAAGTTAATCATTGTAGAACCAAGCTATACATACCTCGAAAGTAGATCTTCTATGTAATCCATGACAATGGATGAATCTTTGTCTTCATGTCACCATGAGCATATGTTCTTGAAGTAGAACATGATTTGACTTTCTTGGTGTGCCTTTTCTGTTAGCAAACAACATAAACCTCATACAACATCACAATGCATTAGTACAATCATAAGTGTCAAAACCTTAATCAATGAATATCTTCTATTAAGGTGATACAACAAGTCCATTAATTAATCAAGATTGTACTATAATGATATGAAGACAGACATATGATAAACTTGACCATGAAACATACCTGTAATCCATACCTGTCAAGATCGCTTGTAATCTTCTTATGGAAGGCCTTAGCCTCATCTCCCTCTGAGACAGGAACTTCTTCACTTATGTAGGTGACGAATCCATCTTCTTCTAGGATTAACCCAATCCACTTGATTTGCAAGAACTGGACCTGGAGCTTGATGAGCTGATGAAGCTGGTATATTCAGAATTTGAAAACTGCAAAGTTTCACTCCTCAATTTTGCCTTTGAAACTTTCGGATTCACTGGACGTGACCTCGAACTACGGTTTGATGAAGCCCACTCTTCTTCCCAATCAAAAGATTTGATCCAAGGCTCTAAGCTTCTATTTTTATGAGGAGCTTCCAGCCGTGGTCACAGATTTCAAAAATTCCCATTTTTGCAGAAGCCCTAATTTTCCACTTTTCTGATCAAAGTCCCAAACTAGGATCTGATAAAACTCGGCCTTCTACCCAACCAAAAATTCTGATCTTGGTCTCTAAATTTCGATTTTGATGAGTATCATTCATCCGTTGTCTCCGATTACAAAAATTCCAACTTTCTCCGAAGCCCTAAATTCCGGAAGCCATGAATGAAGGTGCTCAAAAATAATTTTGATTTGACAGAAATATGTACCTGATTGTTTCTGGTGTAACTCTGAAATTTTCAATCAATAGGGTCTAAAATTTTTTCCTGAGATAGCCCAACCTGTTATCTTTCCATCCCAATATGTCTGACCTCAATTGGATTCTCTGAGAGAGAGTTATGCCAAGTGTCGCAACATGACTATATGGGATAATACAGGAGAGCGAACTTGTACGGCGTGCCACGTGTCACTGGTTCAACTTCATCCTCTGAAAATTTTTCTTGAGATATCCCGACCTGTTAGATTTCCATCCCGATAGATCTGACCTCAATTGGATTCTCTGAGAGAGAGTTATGCCAAGTGTCGCAACGTGACCTGTTTATGGGATAATACAGGAGAGCGCACTTGTACGTTATGCCATGTGTCACTGGTTCAACTTCGGCCTCTGAAACATTTTCTGAGATAGTACATTCTGTGTAATACCTATCACATTTTACGAAATGTCATTTGGAGCTTCCTAGCCCAAGTTATGACCTTTTTCCCAAGGTCGCCTGATTTTGACTCAGATCTGGAAGAGGCAGAAACCCTATATTGTACAGATCATAAATCACAAAGTACAACGAATTAGAGGTCTTCCTTTGGATACAAGGTACATGGGGATCTAATCTTTGACCTGTAAACTTTTCAAATCCGAAAACTTCACCAAAATGGATTTATAGCGAAATTTCTATGATGACTGGTTTTTTCTATATCAATCCCTAGCATCGTAAGTGCAACAAGTATCATACATGCCATATCATGCCTTCTTTCAGGCTAGCTCTAATACCATGTTAAATTTTCAGAATTTACTTCAATCTGATCTAGGATCTTAACTAAGAGAACAACATGTACAACAAATCTACAGCATAACAATCATGGACACAATAATGCAAGCACACAAGAGACACAGAGTTTACTTGGGGAAAACCATAAAGGTGAAAAACCCCAATAACTTCCTCAGAGATAGATAGAGAAATGATACAACCAGAATACAAGAGATAGTCTTCTCCTAGCAGTAGAGCCTCCTCCTCCACAAGTGCGCCACTCTCCCAAGTGTGAGTGTGATAATAGAATGTGTAAAATGAGAGAGACACGCTCTCTATTTATACACTAACTTGACTTGACCTTTACTCAACTAGGTTGGCCTCAACTTAACCACTTAACATAATGCTGACTGGGCCGACCCCCACAAGGGTGGTCTAATAACCCTTTGACCCACATGGCCGACCCCCAATAGGGTGGTCTAATAACCCTTTGACCCACATGAGTTATACAGGGCCGACCCCAACAAGGTGGTCTAATAACCCATCAAGTATAAGTTACGACACTTACAATATAAATGACGACACTTCTGTATAGAGGAATAATAACATCTCTATAGGAATACAATATACATATATGTGAAATACATTTCGAAGTTACATATACATCAACAATCATCACCCTACAACAAAAATGTAGAAACCATTATCATAATGAAACCAATATACACAAGAAAAAAACATAACAAAAAAAACATATTGCTCATATTATATTTGTATAATTACAATGAGGTATAACTGCTACCTCAAGGATCGTGTACTCATCTGATCAATGGTTTGGGAATTTCCTCAATCACTTCCCTACAACAAAAATTGTATAAAACATTTTCGAAATGAAACCAATATACTCACGAAAAAAACATAATAAAAAACATATTTCTCATATAATTATATTTGTGCAATTACAATGAGGTATACTTGCTTCCTCGAGGATGGTGTACTCCTCTGATCAACTGTCGGGGAGATGCCCCGATCACTAGCCTGTGATGAAAATATAAATTCATTATCGAAATGAAACTAATATACTCATGAAAAAAAATAATAAAAAAACATATTTCACATATTATAGTAGTACAATTACAATGAGGTATACCTGTTGCCTTGAGGCTGGTCTTATCTGATCTACGGCTAACGAGGTGCCCCAATCAACACCCTGCAACAAAAATTTAGAAAAAATGATATAAACAAAACTAATATACTCGCGAAAAAAACATAATAAAAAAAATATATTAATCATATAATTATATTTATGCAATTACAATGAGGTATACCTGTTGCCTCGAGGATGGTGTACTCCTCTGATCAACTGTCAGGGAGATGCCTCGATCACTAACCTGTGAAGAAAATATAGAATTGATTATCGAAATGAAACCAATATACTCATGAAAAGAAATAATAAAAAAACATATTGCGCATATTATAGTAGTACAAGTACAATGAGGTATACATGTTGCCTCGAGGATGGTCTTGTCTGATCTACTGCTAGGAAGGTGCCTCGATCAACACCCTGCAACAAAAATATAGAAAAAATTATATAAATGAAACCAAAATACTCACGAAAAAATAATAATAAGAAAACATATTGATTGTATTTAAATTGTACAATTACAATGAGGTATACCTATTGGCTCAAGGATGTTGTCTTCTAATCAACAACCAGGTAGTTTCCCTGATCATCACTCTGCAACAAAAATATAGATAACATTATCTAAACGAAATGAATATACTCATGAAAAAACATAACAAAAAAACATTTTGTTCATATTATATTTGTGCAATTACAATGGTGTATACATGTTGCCTCGAGGATGATGTACTCCTCTAATCAGCTACCAAGGAGATGCCCCGATCACTACTCTGCAAAATAAATATAGAAATTTTTAACGAAATTGTAACAATAGAATAACGAAAAATACATAAGATATTAGATTAATTAATTAAAGGTTGGGTAAAATTTTATATGTACCACTCCCATAGTAACCGTGTTTGTATCTATTTGTTTCAAATTGTAATCAATAAGACACTCTTCCCCTGTAACTATTGATTTAATGGCACATACAAAAACACAGTTTCCTTCAAACCCCTCAAATATGCAAATGGGTTGCTTAATTGTAGACCCTGGTTTTGTATTGTTTATAAAACCTGTAATATTCCATGTAGCTTTTGGCCTTCCATCAATGTACATCGTCGCAGCTCCTTTATTTTGATCCTTGTTTTTTCGCTGTAAATAATTTGCAAATAGTCTGTATCTGCACATACTTCATGTATATTGTACCAGTCTCATCCAATATTTGTAATTGTAACACGTTCCAACCTACTCCATCAATTCAGTACATCTGTCATAACCAACCTTTATTC
Organism: Larix kaempferi; assembly: GCA_027924585.1. Lineage (NCBI taxonomy): Eukaryota > Viridiplantae > Streptophyta > Pinopsida > Pinales > Pinaceae > Larix > Larix kaempferi. The sequence goes on along the minus strand of BSBM01000729.1, from coordinate 5,057,451 downwards.
CATCCATGCAAAACAACCCCAAACCATGGATTTACAATGGTGCAATCTGATATATCCTCTCGTTCACACAAAAATCAATTTTTAGTTGAGGAATATCCTTGGGTACCCATTGTTTCACTAGATTTTTATACCTCAAGGGAACCTCGATGTCTCCTATGGTCTCATCATCATAACAACATGACCCCCCTTTAGCGAGAAACATTTCCATGCATTTATGGAATTTTCTTTTGATATTTTAACATCTAGTTGACATACCTCTTGTATACCTACTAGATGTCTCACTTTCCTCTAGTATTTCTAAACTCCCCACGCTCGAGGAAGACATATCTAACAAATACATGTTTGGTTCTACCTGCACCATGGGAAAAAAGTTTCTCCAATAAATAAAGCACTTAGGCACATTGACATACTCTTATAATAAAAGCATTATCACTACTATAGATGCGGAGATTTTACATAAGTTTTAGGTAACCCTTCTCCCCATAATGTCTTTTTTAATACTAAGATGATACTTATTAATAAACTAAGAAGTGAATTTGAGAGAATGACATCTTTAAAAAGGAATAATGTGAGAGGTGGATGAGATGTGAAGTACCTCCATCCATCTCAAACAAGTGAGATATATGGCAAAAATACAGCTCAAAAACCAAGTTAGGTACACAAGTTCCAAGGGTATAGTTGATCCAAGAAGAGTATAAGCTTGTAAGAAAAATTAATGGTGATATTGTATCTTTCTAAGAGAAACATATCTTAATATCCAAGTGGGTGTGGATCACTTTCATCATGCATATGCTAATCAAGAAACTTTAGAGAAAGTAGAAACACTTCTAAATAAGCAAAAAAAATGCACTTCTGACATTTAGGATCTAAGGATTTCATTTTTTCATCAAAAATATGTGCAAAAGCTTCACTACGCAACACACAAAATGGTCTTACATCATGTTTAATGTTGCTCCATGCTTCTTCTAGCGTTATATTTTTAAAATCCTTAGTGGGAGTGTGATTAACAATGTAATTAACACAATTGATAACTTCGCCCAAAAGTGAAGTTGTAGGTTCTTAGATTGGAGCATGCAATTAGACATTTAATTTAAGGTTCAATTCTCTCTCTTGGTAACACCACTTTCTTTTGGTGTATGTGGAATGGTGTGCTGCATATCAATGCCTTGTGTAGAGCATTGAATGTTAAATTTGGTGTTTACAAATTCAATACAATTATTGTTTATTAATTATCTTTTGACATCGAGTAACTTAGGCATATTGGGCACATTGACCTATTAACTTGCGTTCCCCAACATTTCCATGCAAAATATCCAATTACAAAAGGGTATCTATCATGTACCCCATTTCTTCAACACCATGAAAATCATGGAATCGTAAGAATCAACATTCAATCTACTATATAGTTACCCTCATTATGCAACCATCATGATCAATACATGAATTATGAAAGATATCAGATATGGGTAGCACTATGGCACCATCACACGTATATTATATATTACCTTCAGATTCCTTACAATTCCATAGAAAACAACTACCTATGTTAAATTAAGTTTTCTAGTGATGCACCTAAATAATATAACATATGTGTGTCACTCTACAAGTATGAATACCTAGAGTGTATATTAACCATAATCATCACAAGCATGTCATGCACTTGTTGTTCTTCAACGTGTATTAAACATATATTATGCATAGTATCAATAGATATGACCTAACTACAAAAAGAATATGCTTACCTGTATTACGAACATGGATATGAAATATTTATATCATGAGAAACATCTATGATCACTAGAATCACGCTTTGTGTGCATACAACTTCAAACAATCAAGTGATTGAGACCATCTCTGTTGTACATATATACAATTTCAAACAATATTGTGAATATAGCCTTAAATCAATTAAATGGAGGCATAACCATCACTACATACTAAGAAACCCTAACAACTTTGTAACATCTCCAAGATTTGCGAGTTAGTAATTTTGGTGTAGTGATTTTTAGAAAATTTGCATAAGATTAATGAAACTTCGAAATACAATTCATTCCTGTAAGAACCAAGATTCTGAACACATTCCTTGATAATTGGAGGTTAATTAAATTGAAATACTCATCACGCATCATCTTTTAACTTGAAACATGCTCATGAAGTTCTTACCGTGTAAAGGTTAATTGCATCCGGAATTGTCCATAACAATGTGATCGTCACAACACATCAACATGAAATATCATTGTAACAACATTAACATGAAACATCATTTTAACAACATTAACATGAAATATCGTTTTAACAACATTAACATGAATTACCCTTGGTCAAGATGCACTCGACCGATGTGTTATAATCATCAATTACAAGATAGCACCTTTGAGAAGAAAATCATGCAGCCGTCAAAGTACCATACGCATATAAAAACCATGGAAATAACGAGACCAAGATAACGTGGTTCCCCCGTACACGGGCTAGTCCACAAAAGGTGTGTGCATCTTTTATTAATCATGAAAGAGTTTTACAATAGCAACGTCATCATTGCTTTACACAATTCAGACTTTCCTCAAAGCCTTTCTGTAACAAGTCTTCTCTTTCCTATTGATCGCAGCAGGGTGTCAGTAAGCTTAGGCAAGAAATACGAATACAATGAGCCACAACCACAAAAGAAAGACTATTTCAAGTGGTTCACCCACTATTCAAAAAAACATTACATTCTGCAACACTGACGTTGCCTTTTTCGTAATAAAGGTCAAATACTTCTTTTCCAGAACTCAAAATAAGAGGCATCGGATTAAGATGCAAGGCATCCCAACCAATCCTATATACTTTTCTATAACTATTTATTCCTTGAATACATAAGTTCCTACTTCAATACTTATCTTAATTACCCATTAAGTAACATTAATGGGACAAGTTCCACTCTAAACTCCTATTACAGTTTACACCTAAACCTTTAAACATTTCCTATACAATCTCAAATCTTATTTAGAGAATTTATCTACCATAATAATACTCTTTGTTTCTACGAAAGATCAATATATTTTAGAGATAGTATTTCAAGAAAGAACTTCATCGTAGCCCGAAACAAACCGAGATTTGAAATTCCATTCATCAGTACGGGAAACCATGCAACTCTAAAAGACTGAGATACATTCCAGATTATACTTTTCTATTCTCAGAATGCAAGACAACAAGGATGCACCTCGGCAGAGATCTAATAGTGCGATTTCTCTGTAAGGAAGTGTATGCAATGTGAACTGAAATAATTCCATTTCAGAATCTACGTTTCCTATCTTAGCATACACCAGAAACTAGCTCAGGCAGAGGCTTAGCAAATGCGATTAAAGAAAAGCATGCAATCCTAACGGATTAAATCAATCTCAAAAATTAATACTTTTCTGACTTCTCATTGCATTCAACAACAAAATAGCTCAGGATAAAAACACCAAAGAAAACATTAAAGAATCGACCATATCGAATCTGCTGTAACATCCCCACTATCAACTGTTAAAATAAAGAGATCCTTTTCGGTATATAATTAAGTGTATCTGACGAATAACCAAGCCTCTTTCAACGAGAATAATAACGTTACTAGCATCTACCGTTTTCAGGAAAATGATAAACGAACCATGCTACAAATAACTTATTAAGACGCAGAGGGAAAACCTAAACATAAAGTTCAGAATACACAAATGTTACGCCGAAGAGGATTAAGCTATTCAATTCAGAATGCGTGTGCATTCAACTCCGTTATTGATATGAGAGAATCGATCCGGACTGTATAGCGCCATTCACATAGCGTACAAAACAATTAAAACCTGTCAATCCAGGATTGTACAGCGTTCAAACAAAAAGGGAGGTTTATCTACCTGGAAGAACACATTTAACTTACCCTATCAATGCAGGCAAGCTGAAATCTCAACATCATGAATATCATATAACTTTAAAACACAGCAGAGATCGAAACTGTCCCTTATACAGGGATCGTGCCATTCTCCTAATTCAAAGGCGCAGAGCTTAAGAGCCTCCCCTTTCATAGGGATTCAGTGGTTTCATAAATACAAATCGATCCAGAATTGTATCGTGCTTTCCACACGGTATACCCTAAAATAACAGCGATACATCCTAAGCAGGATAACTAAGTTTTCTTAACGCTATGGATAAAATATAATTCCTTTAAATAGACTCAACGGAGATCAAATCTGTCCCTTCTGTAGGGATTGAACTACACACCTAAATTAAATAAGGCGCACCGATCCGCAGGAAAGTATTCCCGTGACAAATGCAAGATCCTATATTAAAGGATTCAAAGCGCCAAGAGATAAACTCCAGCGACAAGGGATGGATACCGATCTACATACTAACCAGACGATGGAATCAACGAAGTGCTTCAGCACTCGACCATATATCATCACAGAGCACGTCCGTATATGATGTCAATGAAACATACTAAATGAAAGGATTATTTTTCCCATATGCATTTTGTACAGCGATCGATCTGAAGATCCAATACCGTTGACCAAGCATACGCAGATCTCATGCTCGAAACGATGGCAAGGATCACTGGTGAGAAAACATCTATCAATAAAAGAAAACACTAAACGGTTAACCAAGAATAATGTAGCTATTTCATACCCATTACAGTAGGCGTGAATCACTGGATTTCTTCGCAGAAAATCTTTACTGTGGAAAGGATCCCCTTCCTCACGCATCAGACACACTGGTCCTCTTCCTCCTTCCATCGCAGAAATTCCCTTTATTTCCTACACACAGATCGCATAGCTTCAGAATATCGCCGGGCTCCCTGACTCAGACCGCTGGATCCCATTCTTTTTTTTTTTTTTTTATCTTCCCCCCCCCGCATCATCTTTTATAATGATCGAGAGTTCCACTTTGCTTTGGAGACTCCGCTCTACTTTGGAGATCCTCCCTGCCAAGCTGAAATTGACTGAATCATGCGTGGGTTTTGGGAACGCCAAGTGGTAGGTTAGGTTCTCCAACACGAGGCTCGGCTTCCCTGAAAATAATTTTCCTTTATTACAAATACCCTAAGATAGGTAACCTTTAAAATATAAGCCGCCTTCATTTGTGATGTCGAAAACTTCTAAAATGTTACTGTAGTTAACTAACACTTTAGCAACTTAAGGCGGTCATATCTATATGTATCGCATATACATACGTGTATTCTTTCTAGTCGATCTCTTGTATTTATATCTATATAATTTCTATGCTTCTTTTATCCATAGCATAGCTTGTAGTTAAACTACCTTTTTAATAGCATGATATTTATAATATATATCAATTAATAAGTTAGGTTTACCAACCCCTAATTTACCAATTAATAATTTGAGCTTCAATTAGCTCAAACACCCTCTAGTAGGAGTAGGATATATCTTTCTATATATATATGTATTTATCATATACACGAGACCACTATTTGTATAAAATATTTTCATAGGGATCTCTTATGAGGAATTCCTTTTAGGTTTAACTTCTAAATTTTCTAAGTGGCCCTTTAAAGAACATAGCTCTTCATTCAAGAGTGTGTGGTACTTAGAACGATATCCGTCGTTGACTCAGGGACTTCTACCCATAACTTCCTCAGTAATGGTTTAGTTGCGTCGTCACTTTTTAGTCTCTTACGTTTAAATTTTACTACTTAGGGAATAATACCACATAAGCCGCAAGGTTTACTGGTGGGGCCTTGGCCTTGAGCTCCTCACCAGAAACCCGTACAATATTCATTTATATTTACATGCCACAAGGGCAGAATGAGAGGGATATTACATCCTCCTCCCCTTAAAATTAACACCGTCCTCGGTGTTCATACTTTCAACAATTGGTCTTCTCTTCTGGAATCATCATTTTCTTGCTTTGTCGTTTTCTGTTTTGATCACCTTCAAAACTTCACGTTTTCTGCCAATTATTATAGCTCATAACCTGTACCTTTCACTACCAACAGAAGTTGTTTCTAGCATGTTATCATAAACTCAATGCATACGCCTGATTGTATACTCTTGACAATATCAACAACAAACAACATTCATTTGTTCCAGGAGATTCTTGCCTAACACCTTAGTGCTCACGCGGCAATCCCTTTTCTCATGCCTTGCCTAACACCTTAGTGCTCACGCAGCAAACATTTCAATCATGTCTTGCCTAACACCTTAGTGCTCACGCAGCAAACATTTCTTTCATGTATACTAAGCAGCGTCCTGCCTCCCACATATACATTTTCTTATAGCTTGCCTAGGTCTTACAGCCAGCCGATTCTCCGAGAATCCTAGTGGCTGTTCAATCCCTGATTCACACAATTCCCCTCAAGCCTTCTCGCTTGAGTCCCGGAATTTATTTTCCCCAAGCCGCCTTGCTTGAGTCTAGAAAAATCTCTTTCAATTTAAACAATTTATTTCGTCACATCACGTTCTGTACCCATACGATTACTCTGACCAATCTGGGTCGAGTGCTTTGTTCAACAATAATTATCAACAAAAGAATAAATAACGGTTGTGATGTGGGTTCTAAATCCTCACCCACTTATTTTACCCTGGTTAATATTCATGCTCTTGTCTTCCCACAAGCTGCATAAAGTTTTGACCAACAGCCAAATTCACCTGTTAGTAACAAGACAAATTATTTGTAAGAAGATATTTTTCTATGCAAAGAAAAATAAGAAGATTACCCTTCACACTATAATATCCATACTTGGTCATCTAAATTGGCCCAATAGGATTACATAATGCCTTAAAATACATGGGCATTACAATCACCTCACCTCAATCCTTTTCCTTCACTGTATTAAGTATCCATTTTTCTTGCATATGCCAACATCATGTGAGTACAATAAATCGTCTACATATATACTTGCATATATTTTTCTAGGGATAATCACATACCTTTATGGGGGAGACTGCATATCGCTTTATTGTATGGCCCTCATATGCCAAGGTGCACGTTTAACTTGCATTAATAGACATTAGTAATCCATTCCATATCATATAATCTATATATCAAACGAAACATATTATCAAGGTATCCATGCATATAACACAAAGCTTTGACCACATAAAGGTATAACCCTTCTGTCAACCCTTCCCAGTATCCCAACATTCCTAGTAAGGATCCTTGAAAATAGAATATACAAAAATGAAATCATAACATTTCATCATATGCATCCTTTTAACTACTTAGAATACACATGTATACTTCTTGAGTAATTGTAACCATCATCCTTTTGAACCTTTAAGCAAGGCTACCAATGTGTTCCCATGTCCCCCATTTATACTTCATTATTATACGCAATCCTATACTGCAAAGAGACAAGGGGATTCTTAACAATTATTTTCTTTTATCCCTTGAAGTCTTCAGATAAAGTTATAATGACGACGGATACTCGTTTGTGGAAGTAGAGTTAAGTCGAAGGTTATGAAAATCATTCACAAGGATGGCGATTTCCTAGTCCTAGAAAATTTCACACAGTAGAATGTCCATTTAAACCAAAGGAAGTTGATTCCTATCCTTTCAATCTTTTACCTTGAGGATGACCCTTTGTTAATCCTTCATAAAAGTTTTACAACTCTTCTAACCATCTATGGTTTGGATAGTATATATATATATATATATATATTTTATGTAACATTACTTACATTAACCTTGAGGATCTGTTATATATTTATAAATTCAACTAATCATTCTTCTCTACCATGTCACATAACAATCAAGGAAGAACACAAAACTAATTTCTATATCGAAACCATCGCATGTAACATTCAATATAATGTACAAACATCTTCTACACCTTCTCTCAACAACTTTTAGCCAATACGGAGAATTTCAGGAGTTACTCCTTAGTACCATTTATGCATTTTTTCTAACATGATAAGGATCCTTCCACCCTACAATCTCGTGCACATACTTAATACAATCATCCCAACATAAGTGCGTGAAATCAATAACGAGGTAATTCATGACAATTTTCCAATCCTTATAATGACCTAACCATCATTCATTCAATCCTTATGATTCAATATGTTTGCTATCTTGTCTTCATTTGTCTAGTCACCTTTCCAAGCCTAGAACTTTTCTTATCCTCATCAATATAATTGAAGCAGTCAAGTACCTATGATGAATGTCTATGACTTGACTTATATATGTACTACAGCCCTACCAATGGCATCAATCGACCAGATATGAATGTACATCTTTCATTAGATACATAATCCTAATTATGCTTATGAACTTTTGAGCATGCAAATGCTCCTATGATTCTCATTACTATCATTACGATGAAAATATTAACAAGATCACCAAGATAAATATAGGAACATAGTCCAACTATTTTAATAATTTCTAAAATACTTTCTTATCATTTAATGAAACTAATTGTAGAGCATGAGGAGATACTCATCCTCTAGTATTTATAAATAGAAGATCATTCAACTTCGGGAGGAAACATATAAATGCTCACATATAGACAATGCTTTTCCTTTAGAATGCTTCAACAAGTGGAGTATACTTACTTGCGATTTAAAAGACATCTTGTCGATTACCTCTTGCTGATTCTTTGGAACGTAAATCCTTTGTTTGCGTCTTATCGCTGGAGTTCCCTTGACCAGCTTCTATTATTTCCTTAACTGAGCCCAACTAAGCCCGAGTGTTTGCAACCTATGCTCTGATACCATATGTAACATCTCCAAGATTTGCGAGTTAGTAATTTTGGTGTAGTGATTTTTAGAAAATTTGCATAAGATTAATGAAACTTCGAAATACAATTCATTCCTGTAAGAACCAAGATTCTGAACACATTCCTTGATAATTGGAGGTTAATTAAATTGAAATACTCATCACGCATCATCTTTTAACTTGAAACATGCTCATGAAGTTCTTACCGTGTAAAGGTTAATTGCATCCGGAATTGTCCATAACAATGTGATCGTCACAACACATCAACATGAAATATCATTGTAACAACATTAACATGAAACATCATTTTAACAACATTAACATGAAATATCGTTTTAACAACATTAACATGAATTACCCTTGGTCAAGATGCACTCGACCGATGTGTTATAATCATCAATTACAAGATAGCACCTTTGAGAAGAAAATCATGCAGCCGTCAAAGTACCATACGCATATAAAAACCATGGAAATAACGAGACCAAGATAACGTGGTTCCCCCGTACACGGGCTAGTCCACAAAAGGTGTGTGCATCTTTTATTAATCATGAAAGAGTTTTACAATAGCAACGTCATCATTGCTTTACACAATTCAGACTTTCCTCAAAGCCTTTCTGTAACAAGTCTTCTCTTTCCTATTGATCGCAGCAGGGTGTCAGTAAGCTTAGGCAAGAAATACGAATACAATGAGCCACAACCACAAAAGAAAGACTATTTCAAGTGGTTCACCCACTATTCAAAAAAACATTACATTCTGCAACACTGACGTTGCCTTTTTCGTAATAAAGGTCAAATACTTCTTTTCCAGAACTCAAAATAAGAGGCATCGGATTAAGATGCAAGGCATCCCAACCAATCCTATATACTTTTCTATAACTATTTATTCCTTGAATACATAAGTTCCTACTTCAATACTTATCTTAATTACCCATTAAGTAACATTAATGGGACAAGTTCCACTCTAAACTCCTATTACAGTTTACACCTAAACCTTTAAACATTTCCTATACAATCTCAAATCTTATTTAGAGAATTTATCTACCATAATAATACTCTTTGTTTCTACGAAAGATCAATATATTTCAGAGATAGTATTTCAAGAAAGAACTTCATCGTAGCCCGAAACAAACCGAGATTTGAAATTCCATTCATCAGTACGGGAAACCATGCAACTCTAAAAGACTGAGATACATTCCAGATTATACTTTTCTATTCTCAGAATGCAAGACAACAAGGATGCACCTCGGCAGAGATCTAATAGTGCGATTTCTCTGTAAGGAAGTGTATGCAATGTGAACTGAAATAATTCCATTTCAGAATCTACGTTTCCTATCTTAGCATACACCAGAAACTAGCTCAGGCAGAGGCTTAGCAAATGCGATTAAAGAAAAGCATGCAATCCTAACGGATTAAATCAATCTCAAAAATTAATACTTTTCTGACTTCTCATTGCATTCAACAACAAAATAGCTCAGGATAAAAACACCAAAGAAAACATTAAAGAATCGACCATATCGAATCTGCTGTAACATCCCCACTATCAACTGTTAAAATAAAGAGATCCTTTTCGGTATATAATTAAGTGTATCTGACGAATAACCAAGCCTCTTTCAACGAGAATAATAACGTTACTAGCATCTACCGTTTTCAGGAAAATGATAAACGAACCATGCTACAAATAACTTATTAAGACGCAGAGGGAAAACCTAAACATAAAGTTCAGAATACACAAATGTTACGCCGAAGAGGATTAAGCTATTCAATTCAGAATGCCTGTGCATTCAACTCCGTTATTGATATGAGAGAATCGATCCGGACTGTATAGCGCCATTCACATAGCGTACAAAACAATTAAAACCTGTCAATCCAGGATTGTACAGCGTTCAAACAAAAAGGGAGGTTTATCTACCTGGAAGAACACATTTAACTTACCCTATCAATGCAGGCAAGCTGAAATCTCAACATCATGAATATCATATAACTTTAAAACACAGCAGAGATCGAAACTGTCCCTTATACAGGGATCGTGCCATTCTCCTAATTCAAAGGCGCAGAGCTTAAGAGCCTCCCCTTTCATAGGGATTCAGTGGTTTCATAAATACAAATCGATCCAGAATTGTATCGTGCTTTCCACACGGTATACCCTAAAATAACAGCGATACATCCTAAGCAGGATAACTAAGTTTTCTTAACGCTATGGATAAAATATAATTCCTTTAAATAGACTCAACGGAGATCAAATCTGTCCCTTCTGTAGGGATTGAACTACACACCTAAATTAAATAAGGCGCACCGATCCGCAGGAAAGTATTCCCGTGACAAATGCAAGATCCTATATTAAAGGATTCAAAGCGCCAAGAGATAAACTCCAGCGACAAGGGATGGATACCGATATACATACTAACCAGACGATGGAATCAACGAAGTGCTTCAGCACTCGACCATATATCATCACAGAGCACGTCCGTATATGATGTCAATGAAACATACTAAATGAAAGGATTATTTTTCCCATATGCATTTTGTACAGCGATCGATCTGAAGATCCAATACCGTTGACCAAGCATACGCAGATCTCATGCTCGAAACGATGGCAAGGATCACTGGTGAGAAAACATCTATCAATAAAAGAAAACACTAAACGGTTAACCAAGAATAATGTAGCTATTTCATACCCATTACAGTAGGCGTGAATCACTGGATTTCTTCGCAGAAAATCTTTACTGTGGAAAGGATCCCCTTCCTCACGCATCAGACACACTGGTCCTCTTCCTCCTTCCATCACAGAAATTCCCTTTATTTCCTACACACAGATCGCAGAGCTTCAGAATATCGCCGGGCTCCCTGACTCAGACCGCTGGATCCCATTCTTTCTTCTTTTTTTTTTATCTTCCCCCCCCCCCCCGCATCATCTTTTATAATGATCGAGAGTTCCACTTTGCTTTGGAGACTCCGCTCTACTTTGGAGATCCTCCCTGCCAAGCTGAAATTGACTGAATCATGCGTGGGTTTTGGGAACGCCAAGTGGTAGGTTAGGTTCTCCAACACGAGGCTCGGCTTCCCTGAAAATAATTTTCGTTTATTACAAATACCCTAAGATAGGTAACCTTTAAAATATAAGCCGCATTCTAAAATGTTACTGTAGTTAACTAACACTTTAGCAACTTAAGGCGGTCATATCTATATGTATCGCATATACATACGTGTATTCTTTCTAGTCGATCTCTTGTATTTATATCTATATAATTTCTATGCTTCTTTTATCCATAGCATAGCTTGTAGTTAAACTACCTTTTTAATAGCATGATATTTATAATATATATCAATTAATAAGTTAGGTTTACCAACCCCTAATTTACCAATTAATAATTTGAGCTTCAATTAGCTCAAACACCCTCTAGTAGGAGTAGGATATATCTTTCTATATATATATGTATTTATCATATACACGAGACCACTATTTGTATAAAATAGTTTCATAGGGATCTCTTATGAGGAATTCCTTTTAGGTTTAACTTCTAAATTTTCTAAGTGGCCCTTTAAAGAACATAGCTCTTCATTCAAGAGTGTGTGGTACTTAGAACGATATCCGTCGTTGACTCAGGGACTTCTACCCATAACTTCCTCAGTAATGGTTTAGTTGCGTCGTCACTTTTTAGTCTCTTACGTTTAAATTTTACTACTTAGGGAATAATACCACATAAGCCGCAAGGTTTACTGGTGGGGCCTTGGCCTTGAGCTCCTCACCAGAAACCCGTACAATATTCATTTATATTTACATGCCACAAGGGCAAAATGAGAGGGATATTACATCCTCCTCCCCTTAAAATTAACACCGTCCTCGGTGTTCATACTTTCAACAATTGGTCTTCTCTTCTGGAATCATCATTTTCTTGCTTTGTCGTTTTCTGTTTTGATCACCTTCAAAACTTCACGTTTTCTGCCAATTATTATAGCTCATAACATGTACCTTTCACTACCAACAGAAGTTGTTTCTAGCATGTTATCATAAACTCAATGCATACGCCTGATTGTATACTCTTGACAATATCAACAACAAACAACATTCATTTGTTCCAGGAGATTCTTGCCTAACACCTTAGTGCTCACGCGGCAATCCCTTTTCTCATGCCTTGCCTAACACCTTAGTTCTCACGCAGCAAACATTTCAATCATGTCTTGCCTAACACCTTAGTGCTCACGCAGCAAACATTTCTTTCATGTATACTAAGCAGCGTCCTGCCTCCCACATATACATTTTCTTATAGCTTGCCTAGGTCTTACAGCCAGCCGATTCTCCGAGAATCCTAGTGGCTGTTCAATCCCTGATTCACACAATTCCCCTCAAGCCTTCTCACTTGAGTCCCGGAATTTATTTTCCCCAAGCCGCCTTGCTTGAGTCTAGAAAAATCTCTTTCAATTTAAACAATTTATTTCGTCACATCACGTTCTGTACCCATACGATTACTCTGACCAATCTGGGTCGAGTGCTTTGTTCAACAATAATTATCAACAAAAGAATAAATAACGGTTGTGATGTGGGTTCTAAATCCTCACCCACTTATTTTACCTTGGTTAATATTCATGCTCTTGTCTTCCCACAAGCTGCATAAAGTTTTGACCATCAGCCAAATTCACCTGTTAGTAACAAGACAAATTATTTGTAAGAAGATATTTTTCTATGCAAAGAAAAATAAGAAGATTACCCTTCACACTATAATATCCATACTTGGTCATCTAAATTGGCCCAATAGGATTACATAATGCCTTAAAATACATGGGCATTACAATCACCTCACCTCAATCCTTTTCCTTCACTGTATTAAGTATCCATTTTTCTTGCATATGCCAACATCATGTGATTACAATAAATCGTCTACATATATACTTGCATATATTTTTCTAGGGATAATCACATACCTTTATGGGGGAGACTGCATATCGCTTTATTGTATGGCCCTCATATGCCAAGGTGCACGTTTAACTTGCATTAATACACATTAGTAATCCATTCCATATCATATAATCTATATATCAAACGAAACATATTATCAAGGTATCCATGCATATAACACAAAGCTTTGACCACATAAAGGTATAACCCTTCTGTCAACCCTTCCCAGTATCCCAACATTCCTAGTAAGGATCCTTGAAAATAGAATATACAAAAATGAAATCATAACATTTCATCATATGCATCCTTTTAACTACTTAGAATACACATGTATACTTCTTGAGTAATTGTAACCATCATCCTTTTGAACCTTTAAGCAAGGCTACCAATGTGTTCCCATGTCCCCCATTTATACTTCATTATTATACGCAATCCTATACTGCAAAGAGACAAGGGGATTCTTAACAATTATTTTCTTTTATCCCTTGAAGTCTTCAGATAAAGTTATAATGACGACGGATACTCGTTTGTGGAAGTAGAGTTAAGTCGAAGGTTATGAAAATCATTCACAAGGATGGCGATTTCCTAGTCCTAGAAAATTTCACACAGTAGAATGTCCATTTAAACCAAAGGAAGTTGATTCCTATCCTTTCAATCTTTTACCTTGAGGATGACCCTTTGTTAATCCTTCATAAAAGTTTTACAACTCTTCTAACCATCTATGGTTTGGATAGTATATATATATATATATATATTTTATGTAACATTACTTACATTAACCTTGAGGATCTGTTATATATTTATAAATTCAACTAATCATTCTTCTCTACCATGTCACATAACAATCAAGGAAGAACACAAAACTAATTTCTATATCGAAACCATCGCATGTAACATTCAATATAATGTACAAACATCTTCTACACCTTCTCTCAACAACTTTTAGCCAATACGGAGAATTTCAGGAGTTACTCCTTAGTACCATTTATGCATTTTTTCTAACATGATAAGGATCCTTCCACCCTACAATCTCGTGCACATACTTAATACAATCATCCCAACATAAGTGCGTGAAATCAATAACGAGGTAATTCATGACAATTTTCCAATCCTTATAATGACCTAACCATCATTCATTCAATCCTTATGATTCAATATGTTTGCTATCTTGTCTTCATTTGTCTAGTCACCTTTCCAAGCCTAGAACTTTTCTTATTCTCATCAATATAATTGAAGCAGTCAAGTACCTATGATGAATGTCTATGAATTGTCTTATATATGTACTACAGCCCTACCAATGGCATCAATCGACCAGATATGAATGTACATCTTTCATTAGATACATAATCCTAATTATGCTTATGAACTTTTGAGCATGCAAATGCTCCTATGATTCTCATTACTATCATTACGATGAAAATATTAACAAGATCACCAAGATAAAGATAGGAACATAGTCCAACTATTTTAATAATTTCTAAAATACTTTCTTATCATTTAATGAAACTAATTGTAGAGCATGAGGAGATACTCATCCTCTAGTATTTATAAATAGAAGATCATTCAACTTCGGGAGGAAACATATAAATGCTCACATATAGACAATGCTTTTCCTTTAGAATGCTTCAACAAGTGGAGTATACTTACTTGCGATTTAAAAGACATCTTGTCGATTACCTCTTGCTGATTCTTTGGAACGTAAATCCTTTGTTTGCGTCTTATCGCTGGAGTTCCCTTGACCAGCTTCTATTATTTCCTTAACTGAGCCCAACTAAGCCCAAGTGTTTGCAACCTGTGCTCTGATACCATATGTAACATCTCCAAGATTTGCGAGTTAGTAATTTTGGTGTAGTGATTTTTAGAAAATTTGCATAAGATTAATGAAACTTCGAAATACAATTCATTCCTGTAAGAACCAAGATTCTGAACACATTCCTTGATAATTGGAGGTTAATTAAATTGAAATACTCATCACGCATCATCTTTTAACTTGAAACATGCTCATGAAGTTCTTACCGTGTAAAGGTTAATTGCATCCGGAATTGTCCATAACAATGTGATCGTCACAACACATCAACATGAAATATCATTGTAACAACATTAACATGAAACATCATTTTAACAACATTAACATGAAATATCGTTTTAACAACATTAACATGAATTACCCTTGGTCAAGATGCACTCGACCGATGTGTTATAATCATCAATTACAAGATAGCACCTTTGAGAAGAAAATCATGCAGCCGTCAAAGTACCATACGCATATAAAAACCATGGAAATAACGAGACCAAGATAACGTGGTTCCCCCGTACACGGGCTAGTCCACAAAAGGTGTGTGCATCTCTTATTAATCATGAAAGAGTTTTACAATAGCAACGTCATCATTGCTTTACACAATTCAGACTTTCCTCAAAGCCTTTCTGTAACAAGTCTTCTCTTTCCTATTGATCGCAGCAGGGTGTCAGTAAGCTTAGGCAAGAAATACGAATACAATGAGCCACAACCACAAAAGAAAGACTATTTCAAGTGGTTCACCCACTATTCAAAAAAACATTACATTCTGCAACACTGACGTTGCCTTTTTCGTAATAAAGGTCAAATACTTGTTTTCCAGAACTCAAAATAAGAGGCATCGGATTAAGATGCAAGGCATCCCAACCAATCCTATATACTTTTCTATAACTATTTATTCCTTGAATACATAAGTTCCTACTTCAATACTTATCTTAATTACCCATTAAGTAACATTAATGGGACAAGTTCCACTCTAAACTCCTATTACAGTTTACACCTAAACCTTTAAACATTTCCTATACAATCTCAAATCTTATTTAGAGAATTTATCTACCATAATAATACTCTTTGTTTCTACGAAAGATCAATATATTTCAGAGATAGTATTTCAAGAAAGAACTTCATCGTAGCCCGAAACAAACCGAGATTTGAAATTCCATTCATCAGTACGGGAAACCATGCAACTCTAAAAGACTGAGATACATTCCAGATTATACTTTTCTATTCTCAGAATGCAAGACAACAAGGATGCACCTCGGCAGAGATCTAATAGTGCGATTTCTCTGTAAGGAAGTGTATGCAATGTGAACTGAAATAATTCCATTTCAGAATCTACGTTTCCTATCTTAGCATACACCAGAAACTAGCTCAGGCAGAGGCTTAGCAAATGCGATTAAAGAAAAGCATGCAATCCTAACGGATTAAATCAATCTCAAAAATTAATACTTTTCTGACTTCTCATTGCATTCAACAACAAAATAGCTCAGGATAAAAACACCAAAGAAAACATTAAAGAATCGACCATATCGAATCTGCTGTAACATCCCCACTATCAACTGTTAAAATAAAGAGATCCTTTTCGGTATATAATTAAGTGTATCTGACGAATAACCAAGCCTCTTTCAACGAGAATAATAACGTTACTAGCATCTACCGTTTTCAGGAAAATGATAAACGAACCATGCTACAAATAACTTATTAAGACGCAGAGGGAAAACCTAAACATAAAGTTCAGAATACACAAATGTTACGCCGAAGAGGATTAAGCTATTCAATTCAGAATGCCTGTGCATTCAACTCCGTTATTGATATGAGAGAATCGATCCGGACTGTATAGCGCCATTCACATAGCGTACAAAACAATTAAAACCTGTCAATCCAGGATTGTACAGCGTTCAAACAAAAAGGGAGGTTTATCTACCTGGAAGAACACATTTAACTTACCCTATCAATGCAGGCAAGCTGAAATCTCAACATCATGAATATCATATAACTTTAAAACACAGCAGAGATCGAAACTGTCCCTTATACAGGGATCGTGCCATTCTCCTAATTCAAAGGCGCAGAGCTTAAGAGCCTCCCCTTTCATAGGGATTCAGTGGTTTCATAAATACAAATCGATCCAGAATTGTATCGTGCTTTCCACACGGTATACCCTAAAATAACAGCGATACATCCTAAGCAGGATAACTAAGTTTTCTTAACGCTATGGATAAAATATAATTCCTTTAAATAGACTCAACGGAGATCAAATCTGTCCCTTCTGTAGGGATTGAACTACACACCTAAATTAAATAAGGCGCACCGATCCGCAGGAAAGTATTCCCGTGACAAATGCAAGATCCTATATTAAAGGATTCAAAGCGCCAAGAGATAAACTCCAGCGACAAGGGATGGATACCGATCTACATACTAACCAGACGATGGAATCAACGAAGTGCTTCAGCACTCGACCATATATCATCACAGAGCACGTCCGTATATGATGTCAATGAAACATACTAAATGAAAGGATTATTTTTCCCATATGCATTTTGTACAGCGATCGATCTGAAGATCCAATACCGTTGACCAAGCATACGCAGATCTCATGCTCGAAACGATGGCAAGGATCACTGGTGAGAAAACATCTATCAATAAAAGAAAACACTAAACGGTTAACCAAGAATAATGTAGCTATTTCATACCCATTACAGTAGGCGTGAATCACTGGATTTCTTCGCAGAAAATCTTTACTGTGGAAAGGATCCCCTTCCTCACGCATCAGACACACTGGTCCTCTTCCTCCTTCCATCGCAGAAATTCCCTTTATTTCCTACACACAGATCGCAGAGCTTTAGAATATCGCCGGGCTCCCTGACTCAGACCGTTGGATCCCATTCTTTTTTTTTTTTTTTTTATCTTCCCCCCCCCCCCGCATCATCTTTTATAATGATCGAGAGTTCCACTTTGCTTTGGAGACTCCGCTCTACTTTGGAGATCCTCCCTGCCAAGCTGAAATTGACTGAATCATGCGTGGGTTTTGGGAACTCCAAGTGGTAGGTTAGGTTCTCCAACACGAGGCTCGGCTTCCCTGAAAATAATTTTCCTTTATTACAAATACCCTAAGATAGGTAACCTTTAAAATATAAGCCGCCTTCTAAAATGTTACTGTAGTTAACTAACACTTTAGCAACTTAAGGCGGTCATATCTATATGTATCGCATATACATACGTGTATTCTTTCTAGTCGATCTCTTGTATTTATATCTATATAATTTCTATGCTTCTTTTATCCATAGCATAGCTTGTAGTTAAACTACCTTTTTAATAGCATGATATTTATAATATATATCAATTAATAAGTTAGGTTTACCAACCCCTAATTTACCAATTAATAATTTGAGCTTCAATTAGCTCAAACACCCTCTAGTAGGAGTAGGATATATCTTTCTATATATATATGTATTTATCATATACACGAGACCACTATTTGTATAAAATAGTTTCATAGGGATCTCTTATGAGGAATTCCTTTTAGGTTTAACTTCTAAATTTTCTAAGTGGCCCTTTAAAGAACATAGCTCTTCATTCAAGAGTGTGTGGTACTTAGAACGATATCCGTCGTTGACTCAGGGACTTCTACCCATAACTTCCTCAGTAATGGTTTAGTTGCGTCGTCACTTTTTAGTCTCTTACGTTTAAATTTTACTACTTAGGGAATAATACCACATAAGCCGCAAGGTTTACTGGTGGGGCCTTGGCCTTGAGCTCCTCACCAGAAACCCGTACAATATTCATTTATATTTACATGCCACAAGGGCAGAATGAGAGGGATATTACAAACTTCAATGTTGACCACTACTATATCTTGTTGAAACACTGTAAGTAATCCATGTAAGAATACACTTAGTGTAATTAAGTGCTTCCACAACAAAAAAATGAACATATCTTGGTTGCTCTACCTATTACTGTAGTTGTTAATTTTGGGTATGATCTTGGTTGCTCTACCTATTGCTGCAGTTGTTAATTTTCCGTTTCAAACCCTAACACAGTGAATTTTTGTTTTAATTTTCCTAAAAATTCAACAATGCAAGGCAATGTTTATAAATGTGATTTATAGGATTGTAATAAACTATGTTTAATTAGTTTATGACACCTCACATACATGAAACTCATATCTATGTCCCATATCTTGAGTAAAATATACTTTTCGATAAGATTGTTTCCATACATCCTCCACAAAGAAGGTTCAATCCACAGATGATGGTCTATAGGTTGAAAGAGTGAAAAACAACTTGGTCTATTGAATGGATGGAAATATAGACTAATTATATAGCATCCTTAATAATGGATTCCAACAAGCAAAATTATCACTGGGCTTCTTTGGTTTGGTATGCTAACAAAACAAGTGGCCTTTATAATGTAGGCTTTGTATATAAATTTGTATCTTTCCTATAAAGGAGAGGCTTTGGAAGAGTGGAAGCTGCACTTAATCTGTAGGCTCAAAACACCTTTTTTTTAAAAGGCTTGAATATTCCATGGATTATCCTAGCCAATAGAGTCCTCACCTTGGATGATTAGCATATAAGGTCTTGGCAGGGTTGAGGGTACTATATACTTTGAAAAGGAAAAGCTAAGAGTTTACACATTTGTTGCAACCTTAAATAGAGATACAAAGGACTCAGGGAACTTCCTTGGTGTCACAATAGTCACCTCCAAAACCTTAGTCACAACCCACATGTGTACCTCATACAACCCTTGTTCTTCAATACTTAAAACAATTCTTACATACCCAAAAAATTCCTAAGTCTTCCCTAGTTCTTAGACTCTTCCTAGGTCGTGCCATATTTCATAGGAACCCAAATTATTATGGAAGCTACCTTGAATTGCATTCTCCATAACACTAGTATCTAAAATTTAGGAGCACCTAAGCTACCTCAGCCCATAAATTCAGAGGCCTCAAATGTAGTCTTAAAATTCACTTGGTGCCTTTACTTGGAACAATGCATACGACGTCGAAGACCCAACTACTTTGGGACCACTCTATAAAATGGGATCAACATTTAGATGTGATAAAAAGGCTAGTTCATGACCAAATAACATCCTTATCCATCATGTATGTAGAGACATGACCACACCCGACTTATATATGTAGAGACATGTAATCCATTCAATTATTCTTTCAAACAACAATAAATTTATATGTCCTCTAAGGTATGCATCATCCTATTTGTAGTCTATAAACTAAAACACTCTAAACATTGAACCAACACTACAAGTCCACTTGCTTAAACATAGTGTTAACCCATGAAATGCAAAGGAATTTTGAGGATTAATTGAAACATGATAGTATCTATTTTTAATGCATTTGCAACACGACTTTAGCCAGATCAACTTCTTTTTGGTTTTGACTCCTTTAATAGGAAAATAAATGGAGTAAAGGTATGATCCTAAAATTTTAAAGGAAAATTACATTTTGGAGCTTAGAAATCATTTTTAGGAAAAGAAAACAATGTATTTATGGCCTTGTTATACTCTCTCAATGAGATAGTTACCCTCATGATTGTTGGCCATAATTTCTCTTGTAACAGATCTAGTTGTATCTTCTTCTAATAATAATTTTTAGGGGGCATGGTTTGTGATGACGTTTCATGTTTTTGTTCATAGCTTAAATGATTGTAACTAAACTTAGGCAACTAAATGTTGGGCCATGTGTAAATAATTGTCAAGATGCAAGCCACTACGTTGATTGCAAGGCAATTTCACACAACTAAGAGTGACACTAAAATGAAAATAAAAATAAAAATGAAATAGTGGGTCCAAACAAATACCATTTGGAGGAAAGAACATATCATTCCACTTAGATTTGACGAGTGGTAATTACACCTTTCATGTACTCAATTTTTTACAATTTGATTAAAGCCATAGACTTGGTGTAGTAAGATGAAGCAATGAATGAAAAAGTATTGGAGTTGTAAATATTGCCTTGCCAAAATAGGATCTCAAAGCTCAAAAATCAATAAAGTGCATGCAATGAACTGATATCATTTTTCAAATCTTAGAAAAGTGTGGACAAACATTTAATAGCTTGCACATATCTAGTACCATGCATGGATTGAAATGTCTACTTTCCAAGTAGAATATAAAGGGTTTCAAGGAGAAAGGAAAGGGGCATCATGAGAGGAGACCATCACGCTGGTCTCCCCCAAATAAATATAAAATAATAGACAGAAATGTACTTGTTGAGAGTTGTTTCATTTTTTTATGGTACGGATGGTGCCATTGGAAAAGTTGCCTTTGAATTTTCATGATGTGTTTTTTTGGTTCCATGGGTTCCAAAGAGATGGGATTACAACAAAGATATTAGTTAGGCCAACTTATTTTTCAAATCTGACTTTATGGGTAGGTACTTATCACATATCAATGTTGTGTAAAAGCTTGGGGTCAATTAGAGGGCATTTGGACGATCTTATAACTATTTCATAGCATTGTACAACCTATAAATTGTTAGCAGCCACAATTGAGGGAAAGTTCTTTATCGAAGGATGTATATAATGCATATTAAAAGATATAGTAAAAGAAGGAGAGAATCCATTTTTGAAGGGAATTTTTCACTCCTTAAACTATGGATCTAAACCACTTAATATTGTTTAATTGGAGAAATTATTGGACCAACCCCTTTTCTTGGAGTTAGTTACACATGAGATCCACTTATCAAGGCGGGTTGTTAGCCTTCCTTAGAGAATGCCCACCTATAGAGGCTACATGCCTTTTGAGGAGATTTTATTTGGTTCAGTGCACTCCCTTTTATCCATGATTGAAGGGATGCCTTACTTTAGAGGCCACATGTGTGTTATTTTCATAGGGTCATTTTATCTAAGGAGAACTTTGAGGAGTTAGTTGGAGGAGGTGCCCTACCTTTCTTGCGCTATTTTTCAGGATTATTGAATAACCAACTCCACTCTTTTACTATTATTGACTTGTATCATGGAGTTGGTGATGATCTGGCACTATTTTATTGATTTATTTGGAGATAAAAGTGGATATTGTATTGTAAATTATGTTGAGGAACACTCTCCATCAAGAGTATCCCTTCCTCATTAATTTTCATGGAAAATATTTTTGGGTTTCTAATTGTTGTTGGTGTATGCTATATGGAATGATGTAATATTTATGGCATGATGTAATCTTTATGGGTTTCTAATGGCATTATGGGTTTCTAAAGGAAAAGATAAAGAATCATGCTTCCAAATGGCCGTCATGAAGGATCTAGGCAATTTTTCAAGGTCCTCAACCATCTAATGAATGAATGCCACATAAACATGAAGCAATGTCCTACATGCAAGTAAGAAACCTCCACATTTGGAATATCAATCATGGACCAACCAAAGGTAAGACATACACCATGAATACCACATCACATGAAACACCTTCAACAAGGTCAAGCATCACTCTCAAGTGCAATGTAGTTGAAATTCCAGCTTCCTCTTTCCCACAAAAGTGATTTCATTAAGAGATCTCTAATACCATATATAAATTTCCATGTTCTCTAACTTTTAATGCAAAACCAAAATTTCACCACTCAAGGATACTTCCTAGATCTAGTCCCTATGAATTGCAACCTTAGGGATGATATTAAATATCAATTTATGGTAGAAAAGAAAGGAAAAAATTTCACCTCACTTCAAATGAACATAGTAATATTATTCAAGTGGTAGAGTCAATGAGGGTTTAGTGACACTAATCAAAAGAATTTTTTTATTATTAAAATTCAAAGGAGCTTCATGCATCAATGTAACAAGTTGATATTATTGTCGGTATCAATGTCCTTTGATGGATACATGGGCATTACGATTTCTTATGACTTTGAACGAGCTAGTGTTTGCTAAAGTGAGAGTAGTCTAGTTGGTTTTGTTGCTTTCCTGCTTTCATCAGTGAGTTTTCCGTCTTAGTTTAAAATCAATTATTTCTTATGCTTCAATTAGCTAGTCCTTAAGAACACTAGCCTATACATATTATATGTTTTTTTGTTTTCTATTTATTTATTTCAATTCATTGTTCTCTTGCTACACAATTGATTGTTTTTCATCATCCCTTGGTTTATAAGAGTACAACCATTATAATTTGGAGAATGAAATTTGATTCCTACTTTAGAATTTAGTTTAAATTATAGATTTCGTTTAGTTAAAGGAGATGAAACTAAGACTAGGTTATATGTTGTGAGTTTTAGCACCAATCGTCATCTCTCAACATCCCTTATCAATCATCGTTGATCCCAAGAGAATTGGTCATACAAAGAATTATATCTATTTTTTTGCAATGTCCATTATTTGGGAGACTAAGCTCTACATGTCGAAATTGGCATGTGTTTTTCAAGCTAGTGTAGCACAATAATGAAGAGAATTGGGATAAATGCTCGACTAGGAAATTGTAGGGTAGGAAGTTATCACTCTAATACTAATTTATATAATCACCAAAGGAGGGATAAAGGGATATACTATCAAAGGGATGACAACCTATATTGCAGAATTAACAACTACAAGTAAATAAATAGGAGAATCCTTATGCAAAAAAATAATAAATCTCTATGTTTATTAATTGCAGTAAATTAGATGGATATTCTTTATCAAAGATAAACAACTTGAACAAGGGTGTAAACAATATATTCTTACATTTTCCAACATCCCCTAATCTTCTATGCAATTTTATTTATAAAGGATAGATATCAGTTATAAGGAAAGAATTGAATTGGTTTAGTGTTGCATCACTAGTTCTCAGTAAAACCATGTGACTTGCCATTGATATGAGTTATCTCCTATTGGGTTTCATAGATTAGAAAGGTTCCATGACCATAAAGCATATCACAACTTGAAGAAGGATTATTGCAAATATATTTGGAAGGTTTAGAAGGTGTAGAGATTGTGCTTGTCTATATCTTAGGCATGATGTTGATCAACAGTTATGGTTAGACTAAGATTAAACCTTGGTTGTTACAAAATCTAGATGATAAAACTTGTTCATTTTGCTTAATTATTATGTATTATCAAGAAAATGTTGTAAGAATATCAACTTATCGAATTATGACAAGTTAAAGCTAATCCTATCTACTATCAACCTTATACTAATCTATTTGAAATTGAACTTGAACTCATAAGATAAAAATGTGTCATAGGAGAGAAATATCTCCTAAATCATCCTGCATGACTTGAAATAAAATGGAACAATATAGTGCCAAACATCTCTACTTAGCTAATGTAATTTTCATCACAACAAATTAAAGCCATGGCAATGAATGTTATTGTTGGTAGATCTGAGAAGGTGAATAGACTTGGATAAGAGTGCTTTACAAAGTGAAGAGTAAGTGGTTAGAAGTATAAGCACAACATGGTGGTGAAAAACATCATCTTCTTAACAATGTTTCAAGAGAACAATGGTGCAAAAAATCCTTTGGAAAAACATGGACTACTGAATTGTAACTTATGTTTGGGTTGCACAAGAATTTCAAGGTGCCAAGTCCAGGGGCATTTTATCTAGTGAAGGAGTTTCCTTGAAGTTTAAGTACCTCGAAAAACCTTAAGTTTCCAATTTTGAAATGAATATCACCAATTTAAAGGAACTAAAAGAAAAGACTAATTCTAAGATTTAAGTTTTCAATTTTACATTTAGAGTACGTGAATCCATGAAGATGGGTGTCTATTTTGGGGGGTCCCGTGAGAAAATAATTCTGAATTTTTCACGATTTCCATCTTTGGGCGAATAAAAGTGATATTTTTGTTTGGAATTTCACTTTTCACTAAAAAGCAAATTTTTAGAGAATTATGTTAGCTTGCTATCCATAATTTTTTCGATTTTTTATACTGAGATTTGATATGTCGTTTCGACAAATGTTTGATAGTGTGTTCTTATGAAATGAAAGGACTACAAAATAGCCATGTTTTGTCGCACACGTAAAATCATTGTTAAACTTGTTTTTTGCAAAAAACAAATATGCTACGACAATATACACACAATATACTATTGCATGACTATAAGTTTGTAACAAATGGATCTATATACTAATTATTATATTTATTTGAATTCGATCAATGGGGAAACCTTGTCGATTTTCAACATATTTATTGTCGCAAAACTTTTCTCTCAATTGAATATAAAACTAAAAATTCTATGAATACCCTTTTGAAGTAGACATGCCAATTAACTGCACCATAGTTTTCTCAATTTTTTTCGTGGTGTATTTTTAAAGTTATGGATTTTTCATTTCACCACATTTTGAAAGAGATGAAACCAAACTCGACACCTGTTAAGAAAACAAACAATTACAAATATCAGATCTTACCTATACACAAAGAAATCTATATATTAGGAAAGTAGATTCAATAACGAAACTAATGGTATCAAGTCCGATAGTCGCTTTGTAGTGTAAAAGATCATTTTTACCTTCCGAAAATGGAGAAACCTGAAAACTGTGAAAGACAATCAAATTTTCAGGTTTCAGAGGTTATTCGGCCGAATAACTGTTTTCCGTAACGGCGACGTCAATTAAATCAAAGGTTATTCGGCCGAATAACCAAACATAAAAAAAAACTCGTCGACCTAAAAAAAAAAAAAAAAAAAAACGTTCTTGTCTAAACTTATATAAATAAAACTAAATACTTCAATTAATTTCGCACATTTAAATTTGCATACTTTTCGGTCAGAATATTTTTGAAGGGATTTTCTAAGGAGCTTTTTTTGCAAAGGGAGTTTTTTTTCTAAGGTATTTTTTTTCTTACTTCTTTCTAAGGAATACATTGAAAGAATGTTTTTCTAAGGCATTTTTGCAAAATGAGTTTTTATTCCAAACTTTTTGCACTTCTTATTTCTTTGCAATAGGTTTTTTTTCCAAGGATCTTCTAAGGAGCATTTTTTGCAAAGAGAGTTTTTTTTATGAAGTATTTTTTTTCAAGTTTTTTGCACTTCTTATTTCTTTGCAATGGGTTTTTTTTCCAAGGATTTTCTAAAGAGTTTTTTTGCAAAGAGAGTTTTTTTTATGAAGTATTTTTTTTTTACTTCTTTCTAAGAAATATATTGAAAGAATGTTTTTCTAAGGCATTTTTGCAAAATAAGTTTTTATTCCAAGCTTTTGCACTTCTTATTTATTTGAAATAGGTTTTTATTCCAAAATGGTGATTTTAAAGAGTTTTTATTCCAAGTTATTTTTTCAAAGGAGTTGTCTTTTTCCTTCTTATTTATTTGAAAATGATTTTTTCAAGTGAGTTTTTTCAAAGTTTTTTTTTTTGTAGGTATTTTTGCAAAAAGCGTTTTTTTTACAAAGTATTTTACAATTGGTTTTTTCAGAAAATGTTTCTTTCCAAAGTGTGCATTTACAGAGTTTTTATTCCAAGGCATTTTTGCAAATATGATATTATTTCAAGTTATTTTTACAAAAGAGATGTATTTTTCCTTCTTATTTCTTTGAAAAGGGGTTTTTTCAAAGTCTCCTAAGTTATTTTTGCAAAAAATTTATTTCGTTGCAAGGGTTTTTACAAATAAATCTTTTTCCCAGGTATTTTTTCAAAGAAGTTTTTTTTTTTAGAGTGGTTTTACAAAGAAGATTTATTTAGAAATTGTTCTTATTATTTTTCAATTGGTTTTTTCAAAAGTGATTTATTGTCAAAGAGTTCTTATTTCATTCAAAGCAGGTTCTTTTCAAAGGAAATTTGTTTCCAAAGACTTTTTCTTCAAAAGACTCTTACAAGATTTTGATAAGGTGAAGTAAATTTCAGTTCATGTGTTTATAAATTTCGTAACTGTTTTTAAATCTTCATTTTGTTTTTTACAATAAAATGATGATTCTTTAATTTATCATTTATAGATTAAACAATCATGGGCAGTAAGAGAAACCGTCAAAGAAAAAAGATCGTAAACGTGCTGATGATGATGATAATAGAGAAAAGAAAAAGCTTAAATATCATGCCAACAAATCAAGCCTTGCAGAAACGCAAGCAACGATTATTGAAGATACAAATACAGTTTTACATGATAATGTTGATGAAATGGAAATTGAAAATGGAGTACAAGAAGAACAAATTGAAGTTGAAGAAACCATTGTTGAAGATGTAAATAGTGATTTACATACTAATGTCGATGAAGTCAATATTGAAGATCAAGTTCAAGAACCAGAAATTGGACCAGGTATGTATATATCATGTATTTTCCAAATTCATTTTTTATAATGAGTTGCATTTTTGGATATATGTTTTAAATTAAATTTAACTTGATGTATAGGTACTTTCACCATTGATGATGAAACGTTAGAAAATGTTGATTGCAACGAATATGGAAAAAAAATACCCATACATGCTGCACGATATCCAGCTCAAAAAATTTATTATGATGTTCTGAAGAATTATTCAGCAACAGGACAAGCACAAATTTTGAGATGTTTATTAGTGACCAAGGAGTTAGAAGATGTTACATCATTATTGGGTATTCACAAGGTGACCAAAGAGTCGAAATTAAAACATAATGTGATAGAAAATATAGGTGATGCAATAAAAAAGTTTGGAAAATCTAGGAAGAAAGACATAGTGCTGCACGAAGAGCAATTCATACAACAATTATTTCAACTAGTACTAAACAAAAACGTTTGACAACACAGCTGGGAAAAGCAGTTGGAACCTCAAGAAAGACATTATACAAACATAGCAAATTCAGAATGCAAATAGATGAAAATGATGAACTTGCTTGCTGGGAAATTATTTGTAGACAGCCTTACAAAGATAGAATGGGAGCAGGTGTTAAAGATATTGTACGGAAATATTAGCTGACACATGCTCGAGTTTCACCAAATTTATGAGATGTAATACGACAAAGAGTATCACGAGGAGTATATGTAAGCAGTCCAAAACATATAATGGATATGACACAAGTACAATTGTTCAATAAATTCAAGGAAGATCATCGTGGAATTAATGTGTCAATCACTACATTTGTGCAACTAAAACCATGGTATGTTAGACCTATTACTATCTGTGACACATGTTTTTGCGGCTATCATCTGCAATTTCAATTATATTACGACACATTTTTGAATTTGGTAAAATGTTTTGAAAAAATTCACCACCTCCGCCCACAATACGTGAATTCATATCTCAAACCCTATGTGAGAGAAATCACGATGAAGTATTTTATAGTAAGAAATGTGTCAATGGAAAACATTGTAATCGTTGTGGAAATTTGGTTTTATTCCATAATAAATATCTTATCGATACTGATCACTCGCTGTCAGATGTCACCGTTGATTGGAGAAGATATGAATACATTACAAGTACTAGTGATGTACATTCCAAAAGGATTGATTTACGAGAAGATAAAATAGGTGTGATATATTTTCTCAAGAAATTCGAAAGTGAAATTTATAAATACACCAAGCATTCACATAGAGCACGATGGAAATACCTTCAATTCAAACAGTCTCATGAAATTTTTCCACTAGGAACAATTTTGTCAGTGGTTGATTTTGCAGAAAATTACACATTTGCTGCACAAAAAGAGATACAGAGTGAATACTATCATTCTGAACAAGTTTCGATATTTGTCCATGTTTTAGATAGACATTCTCAACAGGATGTTGATGGCATTGAAAGCATGTGTGACAATCGAGATGTGATTAAATAATATCACTTTTATATCAGCGACGATCATACATACGATACACATTTTGTTCAGCATTGTATTGAAATTATTTTCTACAATTCACTAAAGGGACGTAACATTAAATTTAATGAGCATTGGATATGGTCGGATGGATGTGCCGGACAATTTAAATCTTCGCGATCATTTGATTGGTTATGTCGACTTCATAAAGCATTGAACATTAAACATCTTTGGAATTTCTTTGAAACTGGTCATGGAAAAGGTGAACATGATGGTGCAGGAGCATGCGTAAAAAGAGCACTTCAAAGATGGAAAATGAACCATAGTTCTGCACGATTCCATTCAGCTGTAGAGGTTGTCCAAAGGTGTAAATCACATCTAAACCATGATTATAATCAACAATGAAAAGATGTGCGCAGGTATGTACACACAAATGTTTTAATTTATATTTTATTGTCAATTTAAAAAAAATTATGTACCTAACATCAAAATTTGTCATTTGTGTACTAGGTTTTTTTGGCATGTTGGGGTCCAAGTTATAAATAGATCAATATCATATGACGGTAGCACCATACATGGGACTAGATATTTTCACTCTATTCAAACAAAAGCCTTCCAAAACGTTTATGCATTTTACAGTAGAAAGCAATCATGCTTTTGTTATATTTGCTCTGAATATATTGAATCTACATAAGTTTGTGAAAACATAACGAACAATTAGGTAAAACATTGGAAACACACAGAGATTAATCCTAAAGGAAAAATGCCACTAGCAAGCATAGAAGAATTAGAATAAGAAGATATAGCAATATCATCTGATGGCGACAGAATTTCAAATCTCATTAGAGAAGGTAATGATCAAATACCACTGTTTTGTCGATTGTTCATTCTTGTCCTTCACCTTATACACATGTAAATTAGTCAATTTAATTGAATTAAAAATCCTAACATCAATTGTAATTTGCACAGGATATGTTTTTTTTGTGATTGTACCTGTAGACAACAACGAAAATGTGAAGTATTATTTGATGCGATGCACTGAAGGAAAAATGAAGTTATTGGAAGACTACAATGACAACGGATATACATACGAGAGAGGATCCATCATTTTAAAGGGCTATTTTTTTCAGCAGACCCATATGACTCAAAATTATGTCTACTTTCAGGATTATGAACCTGATGTTATATGTTGTCAATATAGCCATTTAGTATGTGCATCCCGAATAAAATTGGTTCAAGTTCCATCGAAAAAACAAATAAAAAATAAAAAATGAAAACTGTCCAAATATGACCATGAACGGATAATTGAGGACGACATTCCATTGCGATGTTTTTAAAACTATATATTTAAAATTAATAGATCAATGGTTTTGTCCATGTCATTGTCAAATGTTGTGTACAATATATTTGTTTCTTTCTATGTCTATGATCTTAAAAGGAACTGGAGTATAAGAGTTTAAATGATCGTATTCTAGTATGTTGAAATTTGAATTCAAAAATTATTTGGTAATGAAAACCTCAATGTGAAATTTTTTTGTCTTAATTCTGTATAAAATACTTTATTCGGGTCCCCATATGTCTATTAGACCACTTAAGGGATGAGATAACGGATCTGTGGCTGTCGTTACTCTCTGCCCTGAATCTTTAATTTAAAATATTGCTTGTGTAAGTTCACATAACTGAAATCATGGCAAATAGAGACAATGATCATTTGATTTTTAATCACAAGAAAAGATTTCAGGATTGTGAAGCTTATGCTAAATTAGAGAAATGATTATTTACAACAAATCGATGAAAATTCATCAAATTGTTGTCTAAAATCATTGCTCTAATTTATCACAAGCTTCACAATCTTATAATCTTCGCTTATGATTAAAAAACAAAAAATCGTTATCCCCATTTGCCATGATTTCAGTCGCATCAAATGTATCTGGACATTGAAAATAAGAATTATTAATTAAAAATTCATATCAAAATTTGAACAGATAATATTCATTTTTCAACTTCCTAACATTTATATTTCAATCAAAACTTCCTAACAAATTTTGGAACTTTGATTTCAGGTAACATTCATTTTTAAACTTCCTAACATTCATATTTATATCAAAACTTCCTGACATTCCTAAACTTCCTAACATTCAAAGATAACAATCATGTTCTTAACATTCAATCTTAACATTCATTCATTCATTGCACCTTATCATAAATTCCTTAACATCTATTCTTACCATCACATTCATTCTTAACATTCCTATCAAAATTTAAATCTAACATTCAGATTTCAATCAAAACTTCCTAACAAATTCTTTAAATTTGAACTTAAGATATTCATTTTTAAGCTTCCTAGTTCGTCCATATTTCTATCAAAACTTCTAACATTCCTAAACTTCCTAACATTTAAAGATAACATTCATTTTTAAACTTCTTAGTTCATCCATATTTCCATCAAAACTTCTAACATTCTTAAACTTCCTAACATTCATAAAATTTGAACTTAACAGGTGTTCCCTTTTAAGCTTCCTAGTTCATCCATATTTCTATCAAAACTTTTAACATTTCTAAACTTTCTAACATTCATTTTTAAACTTCCTAGTTTATCCATATTTCCATTAAAACTTAGATAACATTCATAATCTTCCTAACATTCCTAAGCTTCCTAGTTCATCCATATTTCTATTAAAACTTCTAACATTCCTAAACTTCTTAACATTCAAAGATAACATTCATTTTTAAACTTCCTAGTTCATCCATATTTCCATTAAAACTTCTAACATTCCTAAACTTCCCAACATTTCTAAAATTTGAACTTAACATGTGTTCACTTTTAAGCTTCCTAGTTCATCCATATTTCTATCAAAACTTCTAACATTCCTAAACTTCCTAACATTCAAAGATAACATTCATGTTCTTAACATTCATGTTTAAACTTCCTAGTTCATCCATATTTCCATCAAAACTTAGATAACATTCTTAATCTTCCTAGAACATTCCTAAGCTTCATAACATTCCTAAGCTTCCTAGTTCATCCATATTTCTATTAAAACTTAGATAACATTCCTAAACTTGCTAACATTCAAAGATAACATTCATTCATATTTCAATCAAAACTTCCTCATTTATGAACTTTAAACCTATGTTCATCCATTTTTAAACTTTCTTTAACATTCCTAAACTTCATAATATTAAAAAATATAATGTTCTTAACATTCTTGATCTTAACATTCATTCTTACATATTCATTCATTCATTTAAACATGTAAGTACATATTCTAAACCTTTAAATCACACCAAATATGCTAAATAAACAAAAAAAGGTAGATCATTTAAAACAAGTTTCACAAAATATGTAAGTTCAAA
The DNA here is from genome assembly GCA_027924585.1 of Larix kaempferi. Taxonomy (NCBI): domain Eukaryota; kingdom Viridiplantae; phylum Streptophyta; class Pinopsida; order Pinales; family Pinaceae; genus Larix; species Larix kaempferi. The sequence continues at coordinate 5,025,103 of BSBM01000729.1, read as the reverse complement.
GGACATGTATATAATCCTCAAAACAATGTTCATGAACATGTGAGTTCAATGTACATATATGTATCTAGTCCAAAAATAAATCTCCTTGATATGTCCAAAACAAATCTTTGCAATCTATGCATATCAACAAAAAAAAAATGTCCACCGTGCTATGAAAAGAAAATTTCCACCATGCTATCCTCCACTAGGGCCTTCCCTGGACTCAACCCACCCTGCAACATATATCAAAAGAAGATTATGAATATCATTTAAATTATTTAAACTAAATTCAAAAAATTAAAATATTAAACTTATATATCAAAAAACAATTCAATTATTAACAAAAATACATCAAATTCTCCAAATACTTGTCCACCACCATCCTCCAAATGAGTTTTCCCTTTGCCTCCAAAAGATTTAAGAGACCCAAGCTATAACATGTATAAAATCAATTTATGAATCTCATAAATTACTTGAACATATTTTAACTAAATCCATAAAAATTAAAATATTAAACTTATATCAAAGATCAATTCAAGTGAGAACAAAATTACCTCCGTGCCAATATCTGCTGCATGAAGCAGAGAACCTATATCTCCCCCCTAAAATTTAAATTGTGTTAATAAATAAAACATAATGCAAACCAAAAAGATTACTGTGCCAATTAACTTAAAACTAAAACAAAAAGATTAAAAAAACATTAGCTCACAATAGATGGTAAATCATTTATAAAGTTCGTATATGAAGAAACCTGCATGGATAAGTCAAATTAACAATAAGATGCATAGTTAAATTAAAATTCAAAATATATATATATATATCAAGTTCAAACATAATTACAAATATGTAAATAATAAATATACCTCTCGAATATTCTCTAGATTTTCGCTAGTGGAAACATGGAAATAATGTTCATTCATCGTTCTTGAAAACTGCAACCAATAAACATTTACATAATGTACCTATTACTTTACATAAAAAAAACATAATTTATCATTTATATAATGTAACAAAAAATTCAATTCAAAATGAATAAAAGATTTAATTAAGATCAAGTCATATCATAATCAACAAACCTCTCCCAAACTCGATGTGTCATTGGATATAACATTTGCTTCTAGGTCGCGACAAACCTTGCCATACGCCCTGAGATCTTCAATGCTCATTCCATCTATCTCATCATTAGTTTTGTAAATGAACTTTTGACGAATAGCAGAACGAGCCCTTTCTCGAACCAATCCCACATCTACTCCAACTAATGCTGATGATAAACCATCGCCAACAAAATTCCTTGCGGTTGTCCCAAGTTGAGATGTGGGCTCTATATCTGATCTTAATGCCACCAACCTAGGTGGGCAAGATATCTGGGGTGGAGGTCGAAGAGTTGTAGGGTCTCTAAGAGCACATTTTCGATTATATATTCGACCCTTTCCAATTCCATAAAATTCTGAATGAACATCGGTATAGTCTGGCTTCATATTTAAGAAAAACTCAGCATAAAAAAATCTAGCAAAATATTGAGAAACCTCATCATTCCATGGAAACCGACCATAGGTTGCGAGAAACCGATCATAGAGTAGATGTGCAAGATCAAGATGCTTGAAATATTGCACTTTCAACATTTCTCGCTTTAGACCTTCTTTGAAGTTAAACATTGATTTGGCCTGTTCTTTCGTCACTCTTTCCTTCACAGCATCCCACTTGTCTAGACCCATCACTTGTTCGCTTCATCTTCACATCAAATCAACAAAACCATTTGTAGTTGGTCCGAGATTCTCATATGCTTGAATGAATTTTTGCAGTGATCTCAAAACAATCTCCAAACTTTGTTTACTCTCTGGAGGGAGATACATAGTAGACAAATCATTTTCCAACTTGCCGTAGTGGGATCTACATCTTTCAAGAGTCATTTGATGATCATCACTTTCCCATGGAAGCTCCGGAGGTAGATCAAATGGATATGTTGTAATGGGTGTACAACCCTCAGTTAATTCAACATATTGCGTCCTAGATCGACCATCATCACCTTGTGTAGAATGATGAGCCTCTTGAGAACCTTTCTCTGCACCCTCATCCGCCTCCCTTGCTCGCTCTGTCTCCCTCCCTATAGAATTACAAGCATCTTCTGAACCATGCTCTTCTTCAAATAAAAACAAAGTTTTGTTTAAACACAAGTACAATTTTTGCATACACAAAAACAAATTTGCATGTACATGTTAAAAGATCGATATTCATATACCAACAGAGGGTCGAGATCGTCGTTCTCCCACAAAATATATAGGGGAATCATTTGTACCCCTTTCACCTCATCGATGTGAACTATACAATAAACTAGAATCATGAGGGGAGGTTGACAACCTCCGATTATCACTTGTAACACCAACCCCAGAAGATTGTGAAGACCTCCTACGCTTTCACCTCAAAGACTCCTCTCTTTCCATTTGATATAGTGTCTACAATTGCACTAATATCAACTGATTACATATTCAAATTCTACATGTTAATTCTACAAATTCTAAAACCTAGCTGCTAAAGAGACTAAGTTATTTAATAAGGACCTAGATTTACCTAATATCATATAATAGTTCTTAAAAAGAGTATAGCTAATATTGTTGGATGTGTGAAGAATTAATGTACCAATCTTCTAAGTGTTTTGATGTTTAAAATGAATGGAACCAATATAGTTAAATACTAAGTGAAGGGTTCATTTCTTTATGTCAAAGAATGAGTTCATGAACCTGTTAAATTTTAATCTAAATCTTAAATTAATAACTTAATTGATATTTTAATACTTTAAACATAAATTATATCTACAAATATTTTCATTATTCCATGGAATAAAAAAAAATTGACAATTCATGGTATTATGTTTCGAGTTTGACATGTTTCCCAAATTTGCCATGTTCCACAATGGTCTTCAGTTTCTTAAATTAATAACTTAATCAAGATATTTTAATACTTTAAACATAAATTATATCTACAAATATTTTCATTATTCCATAGAATCAAAAAATATTGACCATTCATGGTATTATGTTTCAAGTTTGACATGTTTCCCAAATTTGCCATGTTCCACAATGGTATTCAGTTTCAACCTGATAATGGTAACGATTCTTGGTATTATGTTCTCCAAGTTTGCCATGTTGCAACCAAAGAAAAACATAATACCAAGAATGGCCACCTTTACAAGGCTAAAACTCAAGACCATTGTGGCATAATATCATCTCATAGTTTTTAAAATGACTATGACTATTATTGTTCAGATATATAAGAAATTACTGTACCAATCTTCTAAGTGTTTTTGTTATTTCATAGTACATCTAAATTAAAGTCTATTCATGTCTATAGTTTAGTTGTACCTAAAGTCAATTTTAAAGTTTTGTTGTATCCAAAGTAGAGTTTAATCGTCTAAAGTTTTGTTGTATCTATAGCTATCCATTAACACAGTTTGTAATAGAACTAATATATTGATCTCTACACTCTGTCAATGTAGACATAGTTCATGAACTCTGTCCATGTCCATGTTGACAGAGTTCATGAACTCTGTCCATGTCCATGTTGACAAAGTTCAGCCAATAAGACAAGCCTATAAATAAAAGGGATATATCATTTGCAAATACAATTACAATCCTACTTTTATTTTCATTTCTAAACACATAAGCAAAATCAATAATTTAACAAAAATAACTAACTAAACACTGCATATATTCCTCTTTTTATATTTAAATTTAAATAATTTTCAACATACTATTTGACCAGAGTTCATGGACTCTGCCCAATTGTACAAAGTTCATGAACTCTGCCTAACTCGACAGAGTTCATGAAATCTGTCAAATTCAAAAGAGTTCATGTTAAACCTCTTAATACTAATCCACACTATCTGTGAGTAATATGTATTATTACCTATGCTAGTTCATGACAGAGTTCATGAACTCTGCCCAAATGGATAGAGTTCATGAACTCTGCCCAACTTTGGACAGAGTTCATGAACTCTACCCAATTGGACAAAGTTCATGAACTTTGCCCAATTTTGGACAGAGTTCATGAACTCTGCCCAATTTTGGACAGAGTTCATGAACTCTGCCCAATTGGGCAGAGTTCATTTACAGGGACAAATTCAAAACTTTTCAAACCAATACTTAATTCTTGAATTAAAAAAAAAAAGATCGACTTACCTGTTTAGACGCAGCCGAAACGAAAGTAAGTGAATTTAGATCCGGCTGAAGAGAGCCCAAAGAGGAATTGGACACAGGCGAAACAAAAGGAGCCAAGCAGCCAAGAAAAGGAAACCTGCAATAACAAGTAGAAATTAATATAAGAAATTTAAAGAAAAAAATAAACACATAAATATGCGAAAAGAATTACCTCTGCATAGCCTCACGTCAACAGGTCCCTAGCTACAGCACTCCGCTGTTATGCAAACGTCCCCAGAAGAACACTCCAACGCCAAAGCTCCACCAACAGAAGTACAGCCGCACGCTAAACCTATAGATGTCTAGATGCAGACTCCACCAAAGAGTGTCTAGACGTCCAAACAGGCTTACAAACTAGCGGCAGAGGTAGAACCTGGCATACGAGCTGATGGGAGAAGCAAAAGGTGGTGGACAAGCGAATGGGAGAGGCAGAAGCTGGCGGCCTAACACTCTAGCAACAAAATTCGAAACATCCAACCGAGTAACAACCAACCGCTGAGCAAATCCTGACGCACAGGGTGGCGGAAAAGTGACACGCAGCAGCGGGGAAGCGGGTGGCAGATTTCGACGACATCCAGCTAGACGGACGAGCGGGTGGACAAGAAACAGACGAGACGGGTGACGCGGAGGCGGGACCAGCAAAAGCACCAAGGGGTCCACGAAATCAGCAGAAAGTGATAGAAAATGGCTGCGGCCGAGCTTTTATGCAGAATAATTATTCGGCCGAATAATTATTGGGCCGAACAATTATTCAGCCGAACAATTATTCGGCCGAACAATTATTCGGCCGAATAATTATTCGGTCGAATAATTGCACAACGCCGTGCGTTTTCTCCATCTGGCTAAAACCTCGCACACACATCGAGGCCACCGTTAGGTCTAATGGTCACCCGTTAATTGTTATTCAGCTGAATAAAGAATAAGTTATTTGGCCGAATAAATTTAATTATTCGGCCGAATAATTAAATTATTCGGCCGAATAATTAATTATTCAGCCGAATAATTAAATTTATTCGGCCGAATAACTGCCGCTATGGTTCTTCGGCGCCTGATTCTTACCAAAGTGTAACCCACCTTCGCATTTCCACCCATATGCCATATATGTACAGAGATTAAAAACCATTTGATAGATCACTCACAACTATCTATATTATAAGTAGTCAACAAGGCAGAGATACTAGAGAAAGAGGTGCCCTCTTTCTCCATCTCTTTTAAGGTATTAAAGAGATGGAGAAACAGGGTACCTAATATTTTAAAAATTTCTTCAAGGCCAAAAATTGACCCTTAGTTTCTGATATTTTCAAGGTGGTAGTGGTTTTGCAAGAGAGGAATCCTAAAGACCATCCCCAAGTTAAGGGCAAGAGAGGTTTTTGCTACAACAAAATTGCGAAATCAGTCATGGTGTATTGCAACAAAGTAAATAAAAATAAGAATTTTATTGTAAAGAAGGGTTTCTAAGTATTATTGAACCATATTATTGCTGAAAAGGGTTTCTAAGGATAGGGTACTCACCGATTTGGGGGGCATTGTGTCATCTAGGTGACCATGGTGACCCCTACACGTCCTTCGTGACCTATGTGACCCCTCTATGTCCTCTAGGTGACCATTGCATCCTCCATGACTCACGACCCCTCTACATCCTATCCTCTACAACCTCTGGCTTTGCAACCCCTCTACGTCCTCTCCTTTGATTCCTCCTTCACAAGGTACTTTCTCTACTTTTGGGCACCAAGGCATCCTCTGTGACCTCACATTCCCTTTATGTCTCTCCTCTGCATCCTCCTCCTTCACCTCCTAGCTCTACCTTCAGGCTACGATATTGGTGATCAACAAGTGCAAAATGGGCGAGCGTCGGGAGGGAGTTAAGTCAGGAGGTAAGTTGGGAGGGAGGTAATTCGATTGAACATAAAACTTTAAAACAACCATGAACATAAAAATTTATAAAAATTTATAAAAATAAATTTAATAATTGAAAATATTTATTAACATTGAAATTTGAAAGATATTACTTGGATTATTGCATTTGCTATGATTGTTCGCTTAGAATTTGTGAAGTTCCTCTTAAGGTGAGTAAAAGCATAGAAATTTGAAAGATGTCACTTGTATTATTGCATTTGCTATGATTGTTCGCTTAGAGTTTGTGAAGTTCGCTGATAGATGTTGTTTGACGGGCAATGTCACGTCAACCATAGAAATTATTCCCCTTTCCTTATGATGAAGTTGTGTCTAAACATACATGCATTTAACCAATATATGAGGAAACATTTTTCATACTTGTTCAAGTGTGAATTAATAGGCCTATGTAGGGAATTAACTTACCTTTATGATTATGAATGGTTGTGTTTGTTGATGTATATGTAACTTCGGAATGTATTTCACATATATGTATATTATATTCCTATAGAGATGGTATTATTCCTCTATAAGGAAGTGTCGTCATTTATATTGTAAGTGTCGTAACTTATACTTGATGGGTTATTAGACCACCTTATTTGGGGTCGGCCCTGTATAAGTCATGTGGGTCAAAGGGTTATTAGACCACCCTATTGGGGGTCGGCCATGTCGGTCAAAGGGTTATTAGACCTCCCTATTGGGGGTCGGCCCACTCAGCATTATGTTATGTGGTTAAGTTCGAGCCTACATGAGTTAGGTAAAAAGGCAAGTCAAGTCAAGTATAAATAGAGTGCGGGAGGCACTCTATTTACTCACTCACTTCTCACACATGCACTCAAGAAGGAGTGGCGCACTTATGGAGGAGGAGGATCTGCTGCTAGGTTATGGCTATCTCTCTTGGTTGGTTGTATCATTGATCTATCTATCTCTGAGGAAGTTATTGGGGTTTTTCACCTTTATGGTTTTCCCCAAGTAAATCTTTGTGTCTCTTGTGTGCTTGCATTATTGTCTCCATGATTGATATGCTGTAGATATGCTGTACATGTTGTTCTCTCAGTTAAGATCCTAGATCATATTGAAGTAAATTCTGAAAATTTAACATGGTATCAGAGCAAGCCTGAAAGAAGGCATGATATGGCATGTATGACACTTGTTGCACTTACGATGCTAGGGCTTGATATAGCAAAAACCAGTCATCGTAGCACTTTCGCTATAAATCCGTTTTGGCAAAGTTTTCGGATCTGAAATTGTTACAGGCCGAATATAAGATCTCCAGGTATCTTGTGTCCAAAGGTCAACCTCTAATTCGTTGTACTTTGTGATTTATGATCTGTACAATATAGGGTTTCTGCCTCTTCCAGATCTGAGTCAAAATCAGGTGACCTTGGGAAAAAGGTCATATCTTGGGCTAGGAAGCTCCAAATGAAATTTCGTAAAAAGTGACAGGTAGTACACAGTCTTTAATATCTCAGAAAACTTTTTCAGAGGCCGAAGTTGAACCAGTGACACGTGGCACGCCGTACAAGTTAGATCTCCTGTATTATCCCATAAACAGGTCATGTTGCGACATTTGGCATAAATCTCTCTCAGAGAGTCCAATTGAGATCAAACCTGTCAGGATGGAAAGGCAACAGGCCGAGCTATCTCAGAAAACGTTTTCAGAGGCTGAAGTTAAAATAGTGACACATGGAACGCCGTACAAGTTCGCTCTCCTGTTTTATCCCAAAACAGGTCACGTTGCAACATTTGGCATAACTCTCTCTCAGAAAATCCAATTGAGGTCAGACCTGTCAGGATGGAAAGATAACAGGTCAGGATATCTCAGGAAACTTTTTCAGACCCTGTGGATCAAAAATTTTGGAGTTACACCAGAAACAATCAGGTACATATTTCTGTCAAAACAGAATTATTTTTTGGTACCTTCATTCATGGCTTCCGGAATTTAGGGCTTTGGAGAAAGTTGGAATTTTTGTAATCGGAGACCACGGCTGGATGCTACTCATAAAAATAGAAATTTAGAGACCAAGATCAGAATTTTTGGCTGGGTAGATGGCCGGGTTTGATCAGACCCTAGTTCGGGACTTTGATCAGAAAAATGGAAAATTAGGGCTTCTGTAAAAATGGGAATTTTTGAAATCTGTGACCACGGCTGGAAGCTCCTCAGAAAAATAGAAGCTTAGAGCTTTGGATCAAACTTTTTGATTGGGTAGAAGAGTGGGCTTCATCAAACTCCAGTTCAGGGTCACGTCCAGTGAATCCGGAAGTTTCAAAGGCAAAATTGAGGAGTGAAACTTTGCAGTTTTCAAATTCTGAATATACCAGTTTGATCAGTTCATCAAGGCGCATATTCCTATACTATCGGAAAGTTGAAATTCAAAGTTTGAATTTTTGGGGTTTCTCTGACAAACCCATATCCAGCTCAAGGTCCAGTTCTTGCAAATCAAGTGGATTGGGTTAATCCTAGAAGAAGATGGATTGATCACCTGCATAAGTGAAAGAAGTTCCTGTCTCAGAGGGAGATGAGGATAAGGCCTTACGTAAGAAGATTACAAGCGATCTCGACAGGTATGACTCATCGAGGTATGTTTCGATACTTGTCCATGATTAAGTTTATGGTATGTTTGTCTTCATGTTATTACGGTTAGTACAATTTTGATTTTAGATTTGTTGTATCACCTTAACAAAATTATGAATGCATGATAGAAGATATTCATTGGTTAGGGTGTTGACACTTATGATTGTACTAATGCATTATGGTGTTGTATGAGGTTTATGTTGTCTACTAACATGAAAGGTACACCAAGAAAGACAGATCATGTTCTGGTCCAAGAACATATGATCATGGTAACATGAGGACAAAGATTCATCCATTGTCATGGATCTCATACAAGATCCATTCACGAGGTATGTATAACTTGGTTTTATAATGGTTAACTTATGAGACATGCAGGTTACTAGCACAAGTCACTGAAGAGAACCAAAAGACATTATACGGGTATGTTAGACATAACTAGCTAACATGATAATCCAAGTATGTTTTTCCTATATCAAGCTAGATTCCTACCTTGGGTTAGGATCTTATACTATCGCGTTGTTGATAATGATTATTCATGAAGTCATAGGTTTGAATAATCATGATTGTATGCATATTATGTTTCTTACCATAATTGATGATATGACTAACCAGAAGAATCATGATGGTATATGTTTGAATAATCACAGGTTTTATGCATTTTATATCTCTTATCTTGATTGATGATTCAACTAACCTGAAGAGTCATAGGCTTGAGTAATTACAGGTTTAGACATGTTATGTTTCTTATGATTTGACTAACCATAAGAATCCTTGAATGCTAATGCTTATTATTTCTGTTTGAAATGATCATGACTATACATGCTTGAGATTATTGTGTTTTAATAGTATACTAATGAATGTATGATTTTATATGAGATCACAAGGATAACACATTCATGATACTAATAAGCATGCATAGGGACCAAGGATGAATATGAGTTCAAGAACAGGTAATTCAAGAAGCAAAGATCAAGAGGGAGCACACTCTAGTTGTTCCTGCAAGAAAGCAAAGGAGCACACTTCAGTAGTTTCTGCAAGGATGCAGATATTCAGAGGGAGTTGATCATCTCTCTACATTTCACAACAGAAAGGTGTAGAAGAAGCTACCTCAGATTAGGACTCCAGCAGCTCCTGCAAGGAAGCAAAGACTCAGAGGGAGTCCACCCAACGAACAAAGAAAGATAAGTATTTCAATCATCATTTCTTGCATATTTGTTTGTTTAAATAAAATTGTTCAATAATGTATATACTGATGTTCCTAGAATTAGGTTGTGTATTATGCATATTAGAATAATTGCATTGATGAACAGTATACTCCTAATATGCATGGGTAAGTGGCCTATGGCACTGTACAACATTCCATTGCTACTTATCTAGAATGAAACCTCTTTGCTGACATGTTGGGAGTTGTGCACACTCTTAACAATGTTCTGGTATAGATTGGAAGGCATCTAGAAAGTTACGGGATATGGATAAATGTTGTATTGAAGCATTGGCTAAGATAATTGCATGACTGTATGGCATATTTCCTTATGTGTAAGAATTTGTTCTGAAAACTATGAGATGTTTTCTAATCATGCAATTTAACTTGTTGTGTAGGAAAGATCGTATGCCATCTCCTACAAAAGAAGAACTACAACATTTTGTTCCAGCAACAAAGATATCTATTGAAGATATTGAAGATATTGAAGTTCCCAGGATCTGGGATGAAGAAATGAAATGCCATGATCCGTCGATCATGAAGAATGATGTTTGGGATGTAATCCCAAGACATGAAGGGAAGTTTGCTATGAATTCCAAATGGAACTATCAGATCAAGCATGTTGCAGATGGCAGCATTGAGAAATACAAAAGTGATGAAATAGAAGATGCACCAGATGGATTTCAAGACAGCATGGTGTAGTCATATATGTGTGCAGAACTTGGTATGGTAGGATAGACAGCTTTCTATCCAGTTTGGTCTTTACCAAGAGTTAAGCGGGTTCCAACCTTTTCTACAAGGTTGAGGAAGGTAATCCAGTGATACTACTTTTGTATGAGGATAACCTGTTTGTTACAGGTGAAGATAGATTGATTGCCGACTCGCAGCGGAAGCTTGCTGCCAAGTTCGAGATGAAGAACTTGGGGATGATGCACTATTTGTTTTTGGCATGGAGGTGTGGCAGAGTGGTGGAATCTTCCTTGGACAAGGGAAGTATGCAATAGAGATCCTGAAGAGGTTCGGGATGATGGACTGCAAGGCTATGGCCACACATATGGCATTGAATCTAAAGCTTCTATGTGATGCTTCATCTGAGCCGATTGATGTCTCCATGTAGCATAAGATGATTGGGTCCTTGATGTACCTGACGAACACGAGACCAGACATTTGCTTTGCTGTGAACACATTGAGCCAGTTCCTGACGGATCCGAGGAGTGTTCACCTGGTTGCTGTAAAGCATGTTCTGAGGTACCTGAAGGGTACAGTGGATTATGGGCTCAGGTATGAGGTGAATCAAAAGTTTAACCTGCAGGGTTATGTTGATTCAGATTGGGCTGGCAGTGCTGCAGATAGGAAGAGCACATCTGGGTGTTGCTTCAGTATGGGATCAGGTGTGATCTCTTGGTTTAGCAGGAAGAAGTCCTGCGTAGCACTGAGTACAGCTGAGGCAGAGTATGTTGCAGCCTGTTCAGCTAGTTGTGAGGCAGTATGGCTACAGAAGCTACTGTCTGAGTTATTTGATCTCCCGTTGGAGGCTACTGGTACCTTCTGTGATAACCAGAGTTGTGTGAAGCTGTCCGAGAACCCAGTGTTTCATGACAGGTCGAAACACATAGACATCAAATATCACTATATCAGGGATATGGTGCAGAAAGGAGCTGTGAAGCTCCTGTATGTTGCGACGGACGAGCAGATTGCAGATGTGTTGACGAAGCCACTAGCCAAGGTGAAGTTCGAGTACTTTAGAAAGAGGCTTGGCATTCTTCAGATCGAGGACACTTCAAGGAAGAAGTGATGGACACATTTGCTGAAGCCATTCCAAGCATGTTGGAAGGAGGATCCTTCACATGGCTGTGGATGTAAGCGTTGGATGATGAGCATCAGGATGATGTTCTGGTTTCTGATTGGATATGATCAGTTGGATCATTTTTATGTATGTATGTACGCATCATGTTGGATGCTGGATATGATCAGTTGGATCATTTTTATGTATGTATGTACGCATCATGTTGGATGCTAGATATGATCAGGTGGATCGTTTATGTATGGATGCATCATGTTGGATGCTGGATATGATCAGTTGGATCATGTGTATGTATTTTGTATATGCATCATGTTGGATGCTTGGACCATGTATCTGTATATGTATCAGGTGGATACATTGTATGATCAGGTGGATCATGTATGGTGATATGTATCATGTATCAGGTGGATACATTGTATGATCAGGAGGATCATGTATGATGATATGTATCAGGTAGATACTTGGTATGCATCAGGTGGATGCATTGATGATCAGGTGGATCATGCAGCAGGATGTTGCAGTGATGATCAGGATGATCATGGATGATGAGCTTCAGGATGTTGCTCCAGATGACATGCAGCAGGACGTTGCAGTGATGATGATCAGGATGATCATGGATGGTGAGCTTCAGGATGTTGCTCCAGATGACATGCAGCAGGACGTTGCAGTGATGATGATCAGGACGATCATGAGTACATCAGGATGATGTATGGTGAGTATCAGGTTGATACTCTGTGGCCGTGGATCAGGTTGTGCAGATGAGCATGTCTGGGAGATCCTATAGGTCGGAGTTGTGTACCCGTAACAGCCTGGGATGCTCTTTCGAGACATTGCTCTGGGAGGACATGTAATTTGTGCCCTGGGAGATCTCAGGTCGGAGTTGTGTACCCGTAACATCCTGAGATGCTCTTGCGAGGTTTTGTCCTATGGAATGTAATTTGGGCCCTGGGAGATTTCAGGTCGGAGTTGTGTACCCGTAACATCCTGAGATGCTCTTTCGAGGTTTTGCCATGACCACATGTAATAGCACCCTGGGAGATTTCAGGTCGGAGTTGTGTACCCGTAACATCCTGAGATGCTCTTGCGAGGTTTTGTGGTGGACCACATGTAATTTGTGCCCTGGGAGATTTCAGGTCGGAGTTGTGTACCCGTAACATCCTGAGATGCTCTTGCTAGGTTTTGTGGTGGACCACATGTAATTTGTGCCCTGGGAGATTTTAGGTCGGAGTTGTGTACCCGTAACATCCTGAGATGCTCTTTCGAGGTTTTGTGGTGGGGTCACATGTAATAGCGCCCTGGGAGATCCTACAGGTCGGAGTTGTGTACCCGTAACATCCTGGGATGCTCTTTCAAGGTTTTGTGACGCACGTAATAAGTCCTGAGGATTCCACAGTATGGCCAGTGATGATGAAGACTTGCAGGTGGTGGGCCTACATCCAGTATGAAAAAGGACTGGCTCTGTAGAACTTCCTATGACGAGTAGATTCAGAGATTGATTGAGATAGCAGCAGCAGTGACGATGATGATGACTCGATGACGATTATCTAGTGACGATGATCCAGAGAAGATGACTTGTGCTAGAAGAACTGTGCTGAGAAATACCTTCCTAGTTAAGAGGGAGTGTTGATGTATATGTAACTTCGGAATGTATTTCACATATATGTATATTATATTCCTATAGAGATGGTATTATTCCTCTATAAGGAAGTGTCGTCATTTATATTGTAAGTGTCGTAACTTATACTTGATGGGTTATTAGACCACCTTATTTGGGGTCGGCCCTGTATAAGTCATGTGGGTCAAAGGGTTATTAGACCACCCTATTGGGGGTCGGCCATGTGGTTCAAAGGGTTATTAGACCTCCCTATTGGGGGTCGGCCCACTCAGCATTATGTTATGTGGTTAAGTTCGAGCCTACATGAGTTAGGTAAAAAGGCAAGTCAAGTCAAGTATAAATAGAGTGCGGGAGGCACTCTATTTACTCACTCACTTCTCACACATGCACTCAAGAAGGAGTGGCGCACTTATGGAGGAGGAGGATCTGCTGCTAGGTTATGGCTATCTCTCTTGGTTGGTTTTATCATTGATCTATCTATCTCTGAGGAAGTTATTGGGGTTTTTCACCTTTATGGTTTTCCCCAAGTAAATCTTTGTGTCTCTTGTGTGCTTGCATTATTGTCTCCATGATTGATATGCTGTAGATATGCTGTACATGTTGTTCTCTCAGTTAAGATCCTAGATCATATTGAAGTAAATTCTGAAAATTTAACAGTGTTTGCATGTTTTAATTGCACCACGTGTCCTATTAAATATATTATTAACTTAAAATATTTTTAAAAAAGGAAGTACCAGGCAATGAACATAGAAGGAGCCCAAGGAGATGAGGGTATTTTGATTACCCATAAAGATACATATTGGATAAAATGGTCCTAAAACCAAATAAAAAAGTATATATATTGAAAATATACATAGATAGAGTCACCATCGTTTCTTGGCATTTTGTGTTTGGGTGTATAAAGTCTATAAATTCCTATACAATATGGTGTTTGGTCTGTATTAAACACTAATGTATGGTGGCTGAATATATTCCCCTCAAGAAATGGAACATAAAGATAAGAGAATCAAATTTTCTTTTGGCAAAAGAGAAAGCCAAGAGGGACCTTCAAAAGCACTCCAAAATTCTTATGTAGATATTCCTTGGTTATATGAGTAAGAGTAGAATTTGTGAACATTTAACAATACTCTTACATATTCAAGGTAGTAATTTAGAACATGAAAATAAAACTAACACCCTTTATCTATTCTTAAATTTGTTTAGTCTCATACAATATGTTCCCATCATCTTAGAGTCAACAACCATGGGTTCCCATAGCCTCCCTAAGGACCATCTATTGGCACCCGTAATTGTGACCATTATAGGTCATGATCATTTCTCCACCCATAAAAATTTGAAAATGAAATAGATAGTAATGTATGAAACTGTGCAACATTCTTCAAGTGAAAAATACAAAATAAACTACCTTATTCTAGCTCATGAAATCTCCCCTATGCATGGGTGTACAAGTTTTAATATGAAGAAAAATAGTTTTAAACTGTGGAAACAAATGTTTGTACAAAAAAATTCTTCTAATGCATGAAATCAAGGAATGAAAATCATAAGTTTTGGAAATAAACATCTCTTATTTGATAACTCAGGAATCCCTCCTCGCTCCAAAGAACCCACTCCAAGTTATTTCTACAAGCTCCTACCTTTCCAACAAAATTTAGAACAACAAGTTTCCACCCTAAGGGGTACTCTTCTTCCCCTACAAGAATGTTAAGATCCTAGTGGGCGACCTTCACTAACATCTCGAGGTTTTGGTGTAATGGTTCGTATCGTTTGGTATCAGAGCCTCCACCCAGGTTCAAGTCACAGAGCGGGTGGCAACGTTGGCATTGCAGTGTTCGCCCGAGGCTCGTACGGCTCAAAGGGGACACCACTGTACAGGCGCACATCCAGCCCAGAGTTTGGACTGCGGAGCGTGGTGGGATGTTAAGATCCTAGTGGGCGGCCTTCACTAACATCTCGAGGTTTTGGTGTAACGGTTCATATCAAAGAACCCCCAAGTTACAAATACTTATATGAAGGAGTAATAAATAGAAAAAATGTGAATGACAAGAATACCTCATTCACTAAAAGATTGTATTTCTCTCAAAGAGCTAATGTGGATCCTCACAACAAGGAATCCACATGTTTGATTACTTCTTGGCACAATATAGACATGATATCCACCAACATTTCATTCAATTTCAATAGCATTTCAACAATTCAACCATTGGGTGCCTTTCATGGCAACCCTAGCCCTTACTTTGTAGTTCTCATGTATATATCTATAATTTGTAATTATCTAATATGACTATTACTCGCTCACTTCACACATATTTTTTCCTCTATTTTCCAATCCAAACTCACATATATGTGTGTGCATGTGAAAATGCCACTTTTAATTAAATAAATGCATTTAAATAAGAGTGGGTTTCTAGCTTCACTTAAAATGCTCATAATGCACTTTTTACATTAATTTTCTATATTTTTTCATTTCTAATAATATCAAATGATGTATGTCTTTATTTTGAGATGGGGAATCCAAAACAATAATGAGGGTAAGGCCATCGTCATTTCATCCTTGGTACAAACACATTCACATGGAGGAGGATACAATATGATATATAGGGGTCACCATGTTCACTCCAACCCATTTATCATTGGTGAAAGACTCACAAAATACTAAGGGATAAGGATGACACGAATTTATTTTGCACCCCTTAATTTAACATCATGGGAGACCTCACAACATCACGCAATATCTTGAGTGAGGACATATTCAGTCCAACCCTTCTCTACATGGAGGGATTTAATAATAGGAAGGAAAATCATCGGATTTGTTGTTTGATTGTTGAATTGTTTGTGTGAGTCATGTTTGAGTTTGGAAAGCCTACCACACCATCAATGCATGTGTCTAGTCTAACCGTGTCAGATTTCAATCCATACAAGCACAAATTGAAAAAATTTCAATGTTGGCCCTATTCAATACATTAATTATTCTATAGGTTTTTATTTATTTTAGAACTGTTTGTGTGAGTCATGTTTGAGTCTAGAAACCCTTACACACTGTCAATGTATTGGTCTAGTCTAACCATGCCAAATTTCAGTCCATACAAGCACAAATTGAAAAAATTTCAACGTTGGCCCCGTGCAATGCATTAATTATTCTATAGGTTTGTTTTTTTATTCTTGAATTGTTTGTGTGAGTCATGTTTGAGTCTGGAAACCCTCCCATGCCATCAATGCATGCGTCTAGTCTAACTATGCCAAATTTTAGTCCATACAAGCACAAATTGAAAAACTTTCAACACTGGCCCCATTGATTACATAACAGTTATAATATGCGGCATCAAGTACATGAGCAAGCATTCCTTTTGGGTTATGAAAAATAAAATAAAAAATGAAGGTGAAATAATTAGCATGAAACTGTGCATTTCCTTACCAAGCTTCTCTTCATTTCGAGAATAATTTAATATTCTCTACTAAACAGGGCCAACCACATGAAGGTGGAAGCTCATCTACTCCCCCCCCCCCCCATGTGACTCTCAATTCCCCATAACTCGACAAAATATATTTACAAAAAAAATAATTTCTTGTGTTTTTTGTCATACTTAATAAGCAATGTCTCTTATAACATATGCCAACATACAAGAAAATGGAAAAAAAACTTAAGAACAATTAATTTATACATACCAATACAAGTCAATAATTCTATCGCAATATTAATTCAATATATATAGAGTAGATATATTAAGGCATACCTCATACACTTCAATGGACTTCATCATATTCTTCATCCAAGTCATCATTTATATCATCCGATCCAGATTCAACATTGTAAGGATGGTCCATATCATCATCGTCATCGGTGTCAGTTTCGATCATTATGTCATCGTCGATATCATCTTCATGGACATTGTTTGCTACATTATCTGATTCAACTAATTCTTCAACATCTTCCTTTGGAACATGATCATCTATCTCATGTTTATCATCATCAACATCGTATTCTTCTTCAAGATCTCTTCATTATCTTCCTGTACATTATTCTTTACTGGCCTTCCCCTTGGATCGTGTCTCAAAACAAATGACCAAGCCCCTCTACTCGGAACCTCAGAGTAAAATACATGTTCACATTGGATTGGAAGAACATAGGGATCAATTCTTGGCTCAAACAACCTTGTCTTAACCATGGTAAATCCATTATCATGTTCAATAATAGTTTTATCAGGATCACATTGATTCAATCGTAACCTATACCATTTGACAACAAACAAAACTAATTTGAAGGAGTTAAATTCACACAGAATAGTATCTTCCAAATACCCATAGTATCGATTTTCTGAGAGTTTTGGATGTCTGTCACTTCTAGAGGAAACATTGGTCACCTCAAAGACTATAGTTAGCCCACAATCAGATGTTTTCTTCGTTTCATCCAACTTTTCGATGCAAAATGTACGACCATTGCATCACATAGCCTTATGGTGTTTTACTTGCAACAAGACATACACATAAATGTTACATCAAGAATTGATGATTAAGTGCATGTTTATACTCTGCAGGGAAAAAAATCAACGTGTAAATCAATATATTTGAAAAAAATAAATAGTATGGCTAATTAATATGCTTGCCTTCTTATATTTTAAACCATATGCTAAATCGATTTCCCTTTGTGTAGGATTGGTAACTCCATTTTGATGAGCTGCTTTAACCAATGAAACCACACCTTCCCATGATATTCCATGACCAGATTAATGTTCACATCATTCAATCCATACCTTTATCCAATCAAGATTGTTTGTGATGTATAAATGAAGTGCATCCCACCCTCGACCAACTACTTGATGAAAATAAAATTACAATTCAGTACAAATGTATATTCACTTAACATGGTATACACTTTTAATTGATGCATATTGAATATTAAAAATGAAATAAGTATGATATATACATAAAAATCATTAGTTAAATGTACTATAAGTAATATCCACTAGCTAATAATTACCTTTCACCTTCCTTTCTCTACATTTCCCCTTCAGGTACTCCCCTTCGAAATGGTTATTCGATTATGGATCACAAATGTGACCTAAATTGAGCTTTGATGCCAATTTAGGAATATATTCACTAATATACATAATGTTTTGGTATACCATTTATCCCTCCACCATATAACCCTCAACACATCCTCTTTGTTTAACCAAACCCTTAAAAAATTTCAAGTACCTCTCAACCATCCACATTGACCTTGAGTGTATAGGTCCACACAATTCAATCTCCTCAACTTGGTGTATGAGGTAGTGTTCTTTTGCATTGAAAAATGCTGAAGGTAGATGCTTTTGCATTTCACACATGAGATGAGGAGTTTCTCTCCTACAATACTTTATATCTTCTTTATGGATTTATTTAGATGACAACAATCTACAAGTGATGCAAACAAATGAGGAGATTTAACAAAAATATACATTATATTACATGATAATTAGTAAAACAAATGTCAAATATGAGTTCCACAATGAATTAAACAAACACTTTATGCATGCAAAATAAACTACCTACCTCATGTATTTTCCAAGATCATATATAACTTGTTTGACATTGTTGTCGAAGTTGTCTGGGAGAGATAGAGGTAGAACATATTGTAACAATATAAAAATTGTATCATTACTTTTTACAAAAAGTAGACAAACAAATACTAAGAGTATACACTAGAATAAAAAAATATAGCAATATATATATACCATAATAATTACCTTTATGAAGATATGCCAATCATGCATTTTCACCCCCTTAAAATCACCTTTCTTTGTTATGATATGCTTCATGTTCGAACAAAATCCAGTGGGAAATTTAATTTTTCGCATGACTTCTTTTACAACATTGCTTTGTTGCTCCGTTAACAACCATGGAAGTGAGTTTATATTAATTTGGTCTTCGTTTCTATGTAGTTGAATGGCATCTTTCATTGCATGATTGGATTCCTGAATGTCATTGCAAATTTTGACAATTACTTCTTTGTCGCTCCTTCCATCCAATATTCACCATAATGTTTCAACTACATTCTTTTCGATATGCATTGTATCAAACATATGAGCAATTTGTAGGTGCTCATAGTAGGGAAACCTACTGAATTGTTTAGGATAAATTTTCATTCATCGCGGAAGCCCATTAATTCCTTCATGATCACGATGACCATCATGAATCATAGTTTATAAATAAATTATAGAAATCAATGTCAATTACAGTAAACAACACACAATAAAAAAACAAATCAAACATTTCATATATGATGATAGATAGATAATTTGATCTGTATGTACCTTGACGATTTCTATTATATTGCAACTTCCATAGGTGAGGTGTCATTCTTTTCCGTTTTAATGCAGTCTCTTGCATCCCATTGAATAGATGTTTTTCAGTAGTTTGATACCTATGATTCTTATAGAGGAAGTTCCTATACTCATCAAACACCTCCTTTCCTAAACTTTTTGAACAACAAGATTTGATCTTAGGACCACAAACTAGACATGCAAATTTTCCCTTTGTTTGAAGACCTACATAAAGAGATGGATTAACTATGTCAATTATAATTATATAAAATGAATTGATTATTTAAAAAACACGCATGCTTAATATATCAACTTCATAAAATTAAATACTATTAAATTGGATGTTATAATTACATAGCGCAAAAATGGGTTAACCCTGGGGCATCATGTACTGTCCATACAAGCATTGCATGGAATTGAAATTTACTTTGTTGTATTGGTCTACATACATCATACATAGTGATTCCATTCCATAGGTTTAGTAGCTTTCCAATAAGAGGTGCGACATATACATTCATATTTTTAACTTGGTACTTACCTGATTGATTTGAACATATAAAATATATAATTATTACAACCATTTAGGTATATAAATAATATACATGAGTAAAAGAAAAAAATATATATGACATCATGCAACAAAATACAACAAATGAGATTCCACTACATTAAAAAAAATTGTTGTAGACACATATCTGAAATAATCATTGCCAACATTGTGTGCTCCCTCTTTATTGACAACCATGGAGGAATGTTATTGTTGATAACAAAAATAGGCCACACCGAGTAAATAGATCTCATATCTACAAATGGATTAACACCATCTGCTGCAAAGAAAGCCTAACATTACAAGGTTCTTCTTTAAAGTGTGGCCATTTTTCCTCCATATCTCTAAATGTAGAACCATCTGCAGGCATTTGAAGAATTCCATCTTGACTTTTTTTCTGTGCATGGTAATCCATAAATTGTGCTATGCATTTGCACCACCTGAACAGTCATTGCAAACATGGAATAATGGGAATATAATGAAGAACCTTGCGAGGCACCTTTTTTGTTACTTGATATGTTTGATATCTACTGATATGGAATTCCGGACATTCTGTTTCAAATTTATATTGTTTATAATATATAATATGGTCATCAGGGCATGCATCAATTTCTTCATATTGCATTCCAATTTCTTTCATGATGGCAGATAAATATCGATATGTGTGAGGTAAAATATTTGAGGTCACAAAAATTCATCTATCAAGCTAAAACAAAATAAAATAAAAAACCAGTTAATATAATATATAAATAATATTAATGAAACATATTTCATCCATATTAATTTTACTAATGCATTAACAAAAAAATTATTATTGGAACAGAGATAACCTTTATCACGATCATATATATGTGATGGAATATATTACATACCTTAACATCTGTGTGACTGATGTGTTTGAAAGACCATTCACAACCTTCAAGTTCATTATCAATAATATAGCAGAGAGAAGATTTGTGTTGGAGCCTTCATAAAGGGGTTCGTATGCCTTCTCAAGAATAGGTAAATCATGAATAACATCAAAGTCATAATTTTCATGATCATCATCATCATCATCCATTCTAACATTAAATGTATCATGGATCAATGTATTTGTACCATCATATTCAACTATGTTATCAGTATGATCATGAGTCTTTAATATGATCATTAACTTGTTCTTCATTATTCATAGATCCATCTCCCTTCGATGCTTGTTTTGCAAGCACATCCTCTAGGATATATACCATAGGAAGTATTTTATTTATAATTACAAACCATCAAGAGATATTAGTTAATATAAGAAATGTTAAAATGATGCATACATTTACAAAAAGGATCAATATAAAGACATATATAATGAACAACTTACCAATGGACGCTAGTCATGTCTCCACTCAACATCTCCATGTTCCCTACAATGTATTTTAGCTATTATGATCTTTATTCTTCCCTTTTAAAGGCCCTGCATTGACTACATGGACAATAACATTTCCCATTACCCTTTCTTTTCAGTCCATCCTACAATCTAGCAAGCAATTCACGATTTTGTTCGTTTGGATCAGTAATATTGTTATGTGACATTTTCTGATACCAAGGTTGAATGATGATTATCGATCTTAAAAAATCAAGCTCCACTGTTAACACTAGAATTGTCTCTAGTTTTTGTGTGTTTGTCTTTAATATTTTTACTTTATTTTCTCTTTTTATCTTATTTCATTTTGACTTTTAAAGTCACTGTGATTGTTTTCTAATTTCTATTTTATAGTTATGATTTTGATTGCTTTACCCATAGTGGCTTATGTAGGTTATATTTCATTTCCAAATATTTTAAAATACTTACCTAAGTATTTTCTAAAACTTTTATCCAAAGTCTAATCTATACATTTGAGTTTATTTGTCAAAATTGTGCATTGAGTGATTCCCGCAGTGCAACCCCAAAATTCTATACACTGGCGCGCTGCAGGAATCCCAAAATTATGAAGATTAGTGGATCTATGATGGCAGGACATAGCCGATACATTTGATGATGGAAGAGGAGCTTCGAGACACTTGTTCGCCTCATGATGATAGATTCATGAATTTATGATGATTACTACTCCATAATATCAGGGTTTGAGAGGCCACGAACTCCGCTTTGGGGGTTTTAGTTTTCTCAGCTAAAGGCACATAGAGTTGGAGGAATTCTTCCTTAATTCAGTTATTGGAGAATAGGGTTGTAAATTTGCAAAGTGTAACTTAAGATATGGGCAAGAGTGGCATAAATGCATAGTTTTCCTCTGTTTTTTCCAGTTTTTGTCATTTAAATTGAGCATGGATTACGAGGTAGTGGAAAGGAGTTTGAGAAAACCAAGAGAGGTTTTTTTCCACAACAGACTCATTTAAACAACCCTCTCTTAGTTTTTTAACAGCTATCATAGTTTGGAAGATTCGAATCCATCTTTGTGGCTTATTTTTCAGGGTTTAAAAGATTTAATAATTTATTATTTTACTCACAAACGTTCAACACGTCTTCCGATCAATTGGAGAGGAATTTTTGAAAACCAAGAGAGTTTTTTGTTCTAAATGGACTCATTTAAAAAAAATCTCTCAGTTTTCTAACAGGTGTCATGAATCAATAGATATGGAGGCATCTTTGAGACCCAATTTTCCATAAATTTGCCTAATTTCCCAAAGTCCAATTTGCTATTTTTAGTTAATTGTCTTTAAAGATTCAAGTTAGAGTGTAACTAATTGATGTAACTACTTCAAAATTTGACCTAGACGATAGTTATGGAACTAATCTACTGTTGTAATGATAAAAGGAAGACAAACATATAGTTCAGGGGTTGGATTTTTGGATCAAGGAGAACTGTACAGTGAAAGCTTTGATACATTTTCAGACTCATATGCATATCTCTCATGTAAATTTTTGAAAGATTGAGATTGAAATATATAATTATAAGCCATTATTATCTTGTTTACTTTTTTTTCTGATCAGTGTGATCCCATATTTTAATCATGGAATGATCATGTATTGTGGAAAAACTAGTACTGTGTTTATGACTGGATTGGCTTATATTTTATCTTTAAAGTGTTAAATATCTCCTTACTTTAATGTCTTGCATGATTTAGTTTCTATATGAGTTTGTACTTGTTTTGAATGAATGATTACTTTCTTGATTATGAAACATTCATACCAATAAACTACAAAACAAAACCCTATTTCATGTTTGTTATGTTGAGATTGTGTTAGCTTGCTCCTTTGTAGTCTAGGATCAATTTCTAGCACAAACATATTTGGCGCCATTGCCGGGGACGGAAGTGAAGTTTCATCTTCCCTGGGATATCTTTATTGTTCTGGTTTTGAGGTGAACAGGAGAAGAGGTTTCTATTTCAGACTATAGTTTCACCAAATTAGTGTTCCACAATGGCTTCCAGGAGGTCTGGGACTAGAGGGAAGCCTACTTCACCTTCACACCCTGGGGTGTCAGATCCAGAAAATAATTTGAAGAAAGCTAAACAAGAGTTACATAATACTTCTTTTGCAAGATCCAAATATTCCCCATCTTTACTTTCTCTTGGTCAACCACAGTCTTTATCTTCATTTCTGTATTCTAAACCAAAATTAGAAGAGGTAGATATTCAGAATTTTACCAATCCATTATCTCCTAAAAAGATCAAAACATAATTATTTTCATTATTACGGTTAAAAGATAATATTCCTACCATTCAGCTCAGTTTAGTTAAAACCAATAAAACTTTGTCCTCAACCAGTCAGACTACTTCAAAAATGGCAGGTCAGCAATTGGATATGATGGATAGAATGATAGTTGCTAGGTATGCTCCTTTACTGCTTCCATAGCCTTTAAATGCTCTTCCAACAAATGATTACAAAAAATATTTACCTAGCTTTAATGGGCTGGGAGAAACAACTGCAGAGGAACACTTGAATGCATTCCTTAATTATGCTGATAACCAAAATATAGAAGCAAAGGATGTCTGGATGCGAATGTTTGTGCAGAGTTTGGATGGTGATGTGAGAAAATGGTTCAGGGAGCTACCAAAAAAATCGATAACCCTTATAAAAGAATTACAAGATGTTTTCATGAGACAATGGGGAGATACTAAGGATCATACATATTATATTACTGAGTTTGCATCCCTGAAGAGAAAAAATGATGAAACAATAGTTGACTTTTCAAAACGCTTCAATAAAATGTATGGAAAAATTCCAGTGGAAATTAAGCCTTCAGAAACCCTGGCTAAACTGACATATGCAAATGCATTTGATCATGATTTTTCTTTGCACCTGATAGAAAGGATACCTATAACATTACTGAATATGCAAGAAGCTGCCCTAGAGGTTGAATCCAACATTTTGGCTTCTAATAGACTTAAGGATCAGTCAGACCATCAGGTTCATGAACGAAAGGGTAAGAATGTAGTAATGCCTGCAGCTACTACATCAAAAAAGGAAGAAAGTCAAATAGATGAAATGATTAAGATAATTAAAACCTTGACTACAAAAGTGAGTAGATTAGAGTTGGAGAAGAACTCGAATAAACCTTTTCAAGATGGAGAAAGAAATCCCAATCAAAATCCTAATCATTTCAGAAGACAATTTGTACCAAGATTCATCCCTCGGGAAAGGAGAAACAATGATATTCATAGGGAGAGAAGAGAAAATGAAGACCAGAGAGTTCCTCCCCCTTTCCAAAATAATTTTATAGAAGAAGTTGAACAGGTGGAAGATGTGCAGTATGAGGATAATTCAAATCATAATTTAAACTATTTTGGGGAGTTATCATCTGAAGGTTTTACAACTGAATGTAGTTATCAGAATTCTGAGTATTATGATTTATATGATTATCAGGAAGGAAATGATCATCATCCTCAGGTTTCCACTCGTATATGTTAGAATGATCCAAAAAAGTCTTATAATTTGAGGTCAGGCCCTAAACAAGTTGTTCAAATTCCAAAAAAGAAAATAGTTCCACTTGTTAGACAACCCCCTAATCAAACATAGGGAAAGAAAAAAGACCATAGTGATTAGACCAAAGCAGCAAAAATTGAGGAAACCAACAAAAATACACAAGTTTTTAACTTTGAGAATGAATTGTGCAAAATCAAGGTTCTAGTGCCATTGACTGAGTTAATGAAGACTCCTTGTTTTAGAGATTCAACATGCAAGTTGTTGAATGTTCCAGTTAATTCTTCTCCTGCAGATATAGTAAATTTACAGGAAGAACATCCAACAATAATCCCTGGGTCTGCTTCATCTGAAAATCCTGAAGGTGTTTCAACTTTTCCTCCACCTTTTTATATAACCTTGACTATTCATGACCAAATTATTCACAACTGACTTCTAGATTCTGGAGCCTCACATAACTTGATTCCTAAAGCAGTTATGGAGGCCCTTGGTTTGAGTGTCATGAAGCCTTACCATGATTTATTTGCATTTGATTCTAGAGCTGTGAAATGTATAGGAGTGATAAAGGATCTGGTGGTTAATCTTTCTCAATTATCAATGAAGAGTGTTATTATGGATATAGTAGTTGCTGACATATCTCCTAAGTTTGGCATGCTGCTCTCAAGGTCCTGGACAAAGAAAGTAGGTGGTACATTAGAAATGGATTTGGCTTATCCAACAATTCCAGTGTTTGGTGGAGATAATCGAAGATTGTACAGGGAATTACAGTATGCTTTCATAGTCACAGATGATAAGAATCCAACTAATCATCCCCTTTATTCTGTAGATGAAGAATTGGGTTCTTGTATGCTTCATTTTAGTGATGAAAGTACAGCTGGGGTACTGCAGGTAGAAAAAGAAGAATCAGTCAAACCTACTATTCAACAAAAAGATGAGTTGTGGTAGATGTATTTTGATGGCTCTTCATGTAAAGAAGGAGCAGGAGTTGGCATTGTTTTGATTTCTCCGGGTGGAGAGGTAATTAGTTTGATGTATAAATTGGAATTTGTCACTACCAACAACACAACAGAATATGAAGCATTGATACTTGGTTTAAGGGCTGCGAAGGATTTGGGAATTCAACAACTTTATGTCTATGGCGACTCCGAATTAGTTGTCCAACAGGTGAAGGGAAAATATTAGGTAAAGTAGGATTTGTTGAAGGTTTATAGAAATGAGGTTTCAGATATGATTGACAACTTTTTCATAGCATTCAATATTTATTTTATTCCCAGAGATCAGAATTAGACAGTTGATTCATTAGCATTGGCAGCTACACATTTTAAAATTCCAAAGCATACTCATCTAAAATATCCAATTGAAGTTAAATATAGACCCTCAGTGCCATATAATATAAAATAGTGGAGATTTTTTGAGGATGATGTGGAGATTACAAAATTATTGGAATTGGCTAGAGAGTATTCCAATTCTCTAATCGATCAGGATCAAGATGAGGAGATAGATGACATTGCTGCATACACAGAAAGTACAATTGTCGATCACATAATTATTGAATTGAAGGGGAATTTCATTCCTAACGGTTTGGTCCCCCTTGAGATAATTTTTTCCAAATATGACACTCTGATGAAACCTTCAATGCAATCTTTAGAAGAGAATATCATGAGCTGTAACATTGGTATAGAGGAGCAGCTCAGAATGGTGAAAATGGTGAGCAAAGAAACAGGTACATTGCATTGCTGAAGAGGTTTGTTGATATTTTTGCTTGGTGCTATGAAGATTTAAGAACTTATGACACTAGTATTATTCAGCATAAGGTGCCTTTAAAACCCAATGTGAAACCCTTTAGACAAAAATTGAGGAGAATTAACCCAGCTCTGCTGCCAGTCATAGAGAAGGAAGTCAAGAAGTTACTAGATGCAAAGATAATTGTTCCACTCCGATATTCATCATGGGTTGCAAATTTGGTTCCAGTTCGAAAGAAGAATGGGGAGATTAGATTATGTGTGGACTTCCAGAATCTTAACAAAGCTTCATTGAAGGACAATTATCCATTGCCAAAAATTGAGCAAATTTTGCAAAAAGTAGTGGGAGCTCAGAGAATCTCCATGGTTGATGGATTCTTAGGGTACAATCAAATAGGTGTACACCTAGATGACAAGGAGAAAATAGCGTTCACTACCCCATGGGGCACATTCATGTATGATAATATGCCATTCGGTTTGATGAATGCGGGTGCAACATTTCAAAGAACTATGGATATAGCCTTTGTAGGAGAAAAGGAAAAATTTGTTGTAATCTACTTGGATGATATTACTGTCTTCTCTCACTCTGATGATGAGCACTTGAAGCATCTTGAGCAAACATTTCTGAAGTGTAGGAAATTTGGGCTGTCATTGAACCCCAAAAAGTTAGATTTTTCTATACAGGAGGGAAAACTTTTGGGACATCTTGTTTCAACTGATGGTATTAGAATAGACCCTGAGAGAGTCAAAGCAATTCTGAAAATTACTATCCCAAGAAGTAAAAAGGATGTTCAATCATTTATTGGGAAAATCAATTTTCTGAGATGGTTCATCCTGAATTTTGCTGAGACAATTAAATACATCACATCTATGTTGAGGAAGGATCAGAAGGTGAAATGGACACCAGAAGCTAAAGCTTCATTTCGGAAGATTAAACAAGCTTTAATAGAAGCTCCAGTCTTGGTAAGTCCATATTTCTCGAAATATTTTCTTACTTTTTCTTTTGCATCCCAAGACACTATAACTGTTGTTCTACTAGAGAAGAATGCAGATGGTTTAGAACAGCCTATAGCCTTTTTCAGTAAGACACTCAGAGATTCAGAATTGAAGTACAGTACACTTGAGAAACATGCATATGCACTTGTAAAAGCTTTAAAGTTTTTCAGAATTTATATTTTGCATTCAAAGATAATGGCCTATGTACCTAATGCTTCTATTAAAGAAATTTTAACCCAGCTAGACAGTGAAGGTAAAAGAGGTAGGTGGATTGAAAAAATTATGGAATATGAGGTTGAAATCAGGCCTACAAAGTTAGTGAAGGGGCAGGGTTTAGCAAAACTATTAGCTGATTCAAACTATGAGGATTTGGATATCCATTTGGTGGAAAATCAGCCAATTCAGGAAGAATTGTAGATAAAGGAAAATGAAGAGCAGATTACAGATAAATATGCAGAATCAGAATGGTATGTTGATATTGTCTATTTTTTATTGCGTTTGAAATGTCCAAATCATTTTGACAAAAAGGCATCTAGATCATTGAAGTCAAAGGCCACAAAATATTGCTTGGTAAATTAGCAGCTGTTCTAGAAGGATCCAGGTGGAATTTTACTCAGATGTTTAGAAAAATCACAAGTGAAAGAGGTTATTTCATAAATGCATGAAGGTGCTTGTGGGGGTCACAAGTATTGGAAGTCTACTGCATATGAAATTCTTAGGTATGGGTATTACTGGCCCTCTTTATTTTCAGATGTGTATCAACAGGTGTGATCATGTGTTCAATGTTAAAAGTTTGCTAGGAGGAAGAAGCTCATTTATCTGCCATTAAAACCTATTGCAGTGGATGCCCCTTTTCAACAATGGGGATCAGATTTTATAGGTGAGATTAACCCTGCATCTAGTGGACAACACAGGTGGATACTTACAGCTACTGATTTTTTCACTAAATGGGTGGAGGCAATTCCAACACGTAAAGCAACTAAAGGAGTTATCGTGAATTTTATATAGGAAAATATCTTGAGTAGATTTGGTTGTCCACAGAAGTTGTTGACTGATAATGCCCCAACTTTCAAGTCAAAATCCGTGGTAATTTTTTGTGAGCACAATGGAATTGATCTGAGACATTCCACACCGTATTACCCCTAGGGTAATGGATTAGCAGAGTCCACAAACAAAAACATTATTCAAAGTAATAGAAAGTTGTTAAATCAAAATAAGAGGTCATGGGATTCAATGCTTAAGTATGCATTGTGGGCAGATAGGATAACTACAAAGAAAGCAATAGGTCTGTCTCCTTTCCAATTGGTGTATGGTACTGATGCAGTTTTTCCTATTCAGTTAGGCATTCCAGCTGCATTCCAGCAAGAACGTGAGGCTATAGCAGAAAGAGTTGATGCATACAGAAGGAAGATTAAATCAGGGTTTGATAAAAAGGTTAAAGAAAATACTTTTTCTCTTGGTGATTTGGTGCTAAGATGGGATGCGAGGAGAGACCATAAGGGTCAACATGGTAAGTTTGATAATATTTGGTTAGGTCCCTTCATGATTTTAAAGATTTTAGAAAATAATACTTTCATACTACAAACTTTGGAAGGTGAGGAATTGTTTACTCCAGTTAATGGACGTTTCCTCAAACATTTATATAGTTCTTGAAGGTAAGTGATGTCACACTTATTGTATATACCGGTGTGAGGTTTGCTTTCAGCAAGTATAGTTTAAAATGAGTAGTTTCAGTTTGTTTTTAACAGTCAAAAGAACAAGGTTACAAGTTTGGAACAGATTGGGGAACGAGATACAAATGACTCCATCGCCCAATGAATAAGGAAAAAGGTCTACATGATCTTGAAACCTCGCAAGGAGGCTTTCATCCACCAGCCAGAGCCAGATGTTAACACTAGAATTGTCTCTAGTTTTTGTGTGTTTGTCTTTAATATTTTTACTTTATTTTCTCTTTTTATCTTATTTCATTTTGATTTTTAAAGTAATTTTGATTGTTTTCTAATTTCTATTTTATAGTTATGATTTTGACTGCTTTACTCATAGTGGCTTATGTAGGTTATATTTCATTTCCAAATCTTTTAAAATACTTACCTAAGTATTTTCTAAAACTTTTATCCAAAGTCTAATCTATACATTTGAGTTTATTTGTCAAATTGTGCATTGAGTGATTCCCGTAGCGCAACCCCAAAATTCTATACACTGGCGCGCTGCAGGAATCCAAAAATTATGAAGATTAGTGGATCTATGATGGCAGGACATAGCTGATACATTTGATGATGGAAAAGGACCATCCAGACACTTGTTCGCCTCATGATGACAAATGCATGAATTTATGATGATTACTACTCCGTAATATCAGGGTTTGAGAGGCCACGAACTCCACTTTGGTGGTTTTAGTTTTCTCAGCTAAAGACACGTAGAGTTGGAGGAATTCTTCCTTAATTCAGTTATTGGAGAATAGGGTTGTAAATTTGCAAAGTGTAACTGAAGATATGGGCAAGAGTGGTAGAAATGCATAGTTTTCCTTTGTTTTTTCCTATTTTTGTCATTTAAATTGAGCACGGATTACGAGGTGGTGGAAAGGAGTTTGAGAAAACCAAGAGAGGTTTTTGTCCACAACAGACTCATTTAAAAAAAAACTCTATTAGTTTTACAACAGCTGTCATAGTTTGGAAGATTCGAATTCATATTTGTGGCTTATTTTTCAGGGTTTAAAAGATTTAATAATTTACTGTTTTACTCACAAAATTTCAGCACGTCTTCCGATCAATTGGAGAGGAATTTTTGAAAACCAAGAGAGGTTTTTGTTCTACATGGAATCATTTAAAAACACCTCCCTCCGTTTTCTAACAGGTGTCATGAATCAAGAGATATGGAGGCGTCTCTGAGACCCAATTTTCCAGAAATTTGCTTAATTTCTCAAAGTCCGATTTGTTATTTTTAGTTAATTGTATTTAAAGATTCAAGTTAGAGTGTAACTAATTGATGTAACTACTTCAAAATTTGACCTAGAAGGTAGTTATGGAACTAATCTACTGTTGTAATGATAAACCGAAGACAAACATACAATTCAGGGGTTGGATTTTTTTATCAAGGAGGACTGTACAGTGAAAGCTTTGATACATTTTCAGACTCATATACATATCTCTCATGTAAGTTTTTGAAAGATCGAGATTGGAATATATAACTATAAGCCATTCTTATCTTGTTTACTATTTTTTTTGATCAGTGTGATCCCACAGTTTATGATTTCATTCTTTGTTTAATGTTTTAATCATGGAATGCTCATGTATTGTGGAAAAACCAGTACTGTGTTTGTGACTGGATTGGCTTATATTTAATTTTTGAAGTGTTAAATATCTCCTTACTTTAATGTCTTGCATGATTTAGTTTCTTGTAGTGCCCCTCAAAATCACTACGATTATCGATGTTGATAACACTTATGGGTAAGTGACCCAGTTAAAGAAACCGAGATAAATTACTGTGTACATGATGATTAAGAAGAAAATTGGCGACTGACTAGCGATGTATGCGATAAACTTATATGTTTCTAATGATGGATTTAATGATGATTTTGGATAATTGTGAATTGGCTAATTGATTAACACATGAGAAATCTTATAATGAATATCGTATTTTGGCTGAATTACGGAAATGAAATTATGAGGGTGATTATGATGTTTGCTTAACGATTAGAGAATGAATGAAGTATATTATGATGTATGACGAAACGATTCAATAACGAGATGGATGAATGTTAGATATGGTCGACTGATTGAGATAGAATGACTAAATGTTAGATATGCTCGACTGATTGAGATAGAATGACTGAATGTTGGATATGCTCGACTGATTGAGATTGAATGACTAAATGTTAGATATGCTCGACTGATTGAGATATAATGACTAAATGTTAAATATGCTCGACTGATTGAGATAGGATGATTGAATGTTACCTATGCTCGAATGATTGAGATAGAATGATGAATGATAGATGTGATTTACTGATTCAGAGAAAAGGATGAATGAAATATATGCTCGACTGACTGAGATATTATGAGGGATGATGAATAATTTCATAGTGCACCGCTACTAATGTGCGCTTGAGTGTGTGTGTGTGCAGTGGCAGGTAAGATGATTTACCGACTGACCCACAATGGAATTATAGGGGTCGTAAGAACAGAAAGAACACATAGGAGTACAACAACTGACTATCGACCCTGGATTAGCAATCCACGCACGGGTGAAGCCCTTTAAACTCACCCGAGGATGCGTATGTCATATGGGCAATGCCATAATGATTTGGTCACGTACGATGAGTTGAGGGGCGCGCAATAAGGAGAGCCTTATCCCTCAACATCCCTTAGTCTCCAAGGAGAGTAGTTGAGAGATCATGGTAACGGTTCCCTGTCGCTACGCAGTACTCCCCATAAGAAGGAAGAAATGAAACTGTCAGAAGGGCCCGCCAAAGAGGTACCTAGACAAGAACGAGAGGAAAACAAATTAATCAATGGTATAAACGAAAATTTCAATAAGATTTAAGAAATACTCTATTTCATTTTGCTCTATTTTATTAATTTGAATAAATGTATTCAAGATTTTATTTTTAATTTATTTCATTAATTTGAATTATTAATTTGAATTGATTTTATTAACTTGAAAAAGAATTGAAGAGATTGATTTTATTCAATATTAAATTTGATTAATTATGCTGATTGAAAAAGATCAATAATAAGAGAATTATTTTTATTCAAAAATTTTAATAGATTTTATTATTTTAAATCATTCTATTTAATTGACTTCATTATTTTGAGAAAGAATTGAAATAGATCATTAATAAAAAGAATTGTTTTTCTTCTATTATTATTCAAGATTTTACTTTAATTAATTTTATTATTCATTTAAAATATTTTATAAAGAGGAAATTTAAAATAGATTATACTTTTAGTAAGAGGAATCATCTTTTAATTCAATCTTAATATTAGAGGAAAAGAAAGAAAAGTAGAAAGCAATAAGTCTAACTAAAAGATTGTTAAGTAAACTAAATAAGAACCAAAAGAGAAGTAGAACTCTTCTACACCTAGCTCCCACTGATATAGGGATTTAGGTGCACATTAAAGACATTAAGAAGACACATGTATTTGAGAATATTGGATATTAAAATATTATATTAAATTAAATATGTGCATGGACAGACACATGGCACACAGGCTTTTGCTATATAATGAGGGAGAAGAAGGAGAGAAAGGGATCTCTTGCTCCCTAATGTTAGATGGTCATCATAATCTCGGATTATGTTATGATCCTTGGAGTTGGGATTAGCCGGAACTGGGATTGGGAGATCCTTTTGGGAGGCTAGATTGTGGGTTCTTACAACCCCATTAGCTCAGGGGTTTAGGGTGAATAATAGTAACCCCGATATGGTAGGGAGGACAACTGAGGGGTCACTCGGTACTTCATCAAGCGATTGGATTGGATCATGCGGAAACCACTTCGAGGACTCCATCGATTCGCTGGACCAACCGTCGAAAATAGGTTTGAAGTACTTATTTATTTATTTTGCTAAATCTTTTTGAGAATGAATAAATCTAAGTATATAGTTTTATATATTAACATTCATGTACTAGAATAGATAGAACTAGATTTGTGGCTTCTATATTTTTTTTTTGAAAAATCGTACTGGAATTTTTCTTTTGGGGACCCCAAAAAGAGGGTCCCTACATTTGGTATTAGAGCCGGTCAAGCCTTGAGGGCACTACACTCATAATTCTACCGAGATATTGGTCGGTAAATCGTGGAGGCCGGACTACGGATTGGAGCTGCGACTTCGAAAAGGATATCTACTACCGGGACAACTACTTCCACAGGTTCTTTTTCTAGAATAAATTTCATTTGTTATTTTCGGAGTAGAGAAATTATTATGAGATTCATTTAACTTTACTTTCAGCCATGACTTGAAGGATTAAATAGTTAGTTTTTGTTCTGGAAATTGTTTCATGGAAGTTCAGTATACGCTCTATGACTCAGATGTTTCAGCGATATGATCTTAAGTTATGTTCAGAAAAGATTCTTTCCTTATTATAATTAGTAACTCGGTTTATTTTGTTAGCAAAGGTTTATCTTGTATGGCTGCACTATTGATTATAAATAGTCCCATGGTTACGAATGATTGAATCTACTTTTCATCTCTGCCTATTCTCCTTTGCGATCGACTGAGATCCTTGTTTCTTTCCATCTCTGCGTTTCTTTCCATATCGACAAAGATCTAGATCTAAATTATTATGAACATTAAAACTCTATTTTTGTTATTATTGCAATATTCCAGATCTGAATTATTATGAACATTAAAACTCTATTTTTGTTTTACAATTTCTTGACTTCTGGTGAAAGTGATGAGTTTGTGACTCTGTCGTCATTGTTTATATATCCTCGAATTTCCTGTGATGGCGTGGAAATTTTAGATTAGAACTATCATAAATTTTAAACTTTGTGTTTGTTTATAATTTCTTCGAACTCTTGTGGAATTGACGAGATCGTGCCCTATTTCCATCATTTATATAGATTCTGTCTTCATCGTTTTTATATCCTCGAATTTCCTGTGATGGCAGGGGAATTTTAGATCTGAACTATTATGAAGTTTAGACTCTGTTTTCATTTTACTATCTCTTCGAACTATTGTGGAATCGATGAGATTGTTCCGTTTCCATCATTTATATAATCTTGAATTTTCTTGAAGGTGTTAAGATATTTTGTTGATGCGATCTGGGTGATCCTCTGCATAAGCCTGCCAACTGAAATTCGATGGTTGGGGTTAATGCTTATGCACCGTCTTAATTCTGAATCTTATTATTTCTTGATTTCAATCGGAGCTCTGTTTATGAATTAGCTTTGGATCTATGTTCTCCATCTCTGCGTTTTATGATTTCTGCGACCGACTGAAATCCTTATTCCTCAATCTCTGTACCTCCATCAAAATCCAAACCTTGGCGTCTTGTATTTTCAAACCAGTAACACTCTAGATCTGGTATTTTGGCGTTTCCAAATTGTATGAATTCAAATTATGACCCTGTGTATTTAAAGCTCTGCATGGACTGCGCGTTTCAAGAAATCTCAACGTATTGAACAACTCTTATGTCAATTAAAATTCAAGACTATTTGGACCTTAACATATTATTGAGCGTGAAGTCAATACTGTCTAACTCCTTGTTTGCGGTAAACAATAGAAACTGTTAAGCCCTTTTAAACATCATTACATTTAGTGAAAAGTGGCAGTGTAGTGATATCGCCTTATTGAAGGGATTGACAATATTTTGTAATTGTTAATTAACTATTCTTTTTAAGATATAGGAAAATGTAAAAATATATAATTTGGATGGTGAACCTGTGGTCCCATTATTTTAGTAGTTTATTTAAAAGATTGGAGCATGATTAATTCTTGACTGAAGATTCGGTTGGGTTTAAACGACTCAATATAATGGAGTTTTTAGTAGTTTATTTAAAAGATTGGAGCATGATTAATTCTTGACTGAAGATTCGGTTGGGTTTAAACGACTCAATATAATGGAGTCAAGCAATGATTTTGTATTTAGTAAACATCATATTTCCCCTTAAAATTCTCATGAATACACCCTTGAAATAGAATATATAATTATTGAGAATGTCTTTATTATTTGAATATGTCTTTAATTATGATTTAGAAAATTTATATTGTCCCTTGAGTTTATGGAGAATATCTTTATTATTTGAAATATGTCTTTTGAGAAGATTATTGAGAATGTCTTTATTATTTGAAATATGTCTTTTGAGATTATTGAGATTGTCCGTCCGTAATTAAAATATGTATGCTTCAAAAGTAATGTCTTTTATTTAATGATAGTAAATGTCATATTGTCCTTTAAAATATAATTTTAGAGTTGACTTTTATATTCTTGAAATTATATGAAGTCAACTTTAGATAAGTGGAGAGGTACGTCAATCATTCTTAGACATTCATTCAAGTTATATAGGAGTCATAAGACTTATTAAAGATGTTTAAAAAAATAAAAATAAAAAAATTCACGAGTCGTACGTGCTGGTATGTTCACCCTTTTGTTGAATAATTGTTGTTAAATGCAAATTGTTTTCATATTTTCTCACTTTAATGACATGCATGGTGAAAAAGCTATGAATTAAAGTTTCATAATTTATTGATCAAATGAACATAAAAAGCTATGATCAAGAGAACAAAAGATGTAAAATCGATTTGTAAAAATTTAATATGTTTGATTGCATGCAAGATCATAAATTTGTGTAAATTAGAAAATGAAAAGAGGCTTGGGAGATAATTGTCAGATACCTAATAATTAAGGGAGGTGCCATTATGAAATTTATGATACACAAATTTGAATGAGTTATAATTGATTCCATGATGATAGTTTTGCATCTTCGTTAATTTTCTAAATGTCATTAAGAAAATCATGTGAATTGATTTTCTAAGTTCAACATGCATAAACGAATACATGGTGGCATGGTTTCTGAAAACTAAGAATATATTTCTTGGTTACTAAAACACTAAAGAGAGTTGATGATCCGTAATTGAGAACCTTTATGGTTGTTAAAGGTTAGGTATCTTCTTAAGCATTATAAAGATTGACATATGATTTTGGTACTTATTAGAAAATAAAGACTTTGAAAAGATAGAAGATACTTGTTCTTTTGCTATCTTCACTTAAATATGATCATGAGAAATGATGGAATGCAAATAAATAGTAAGATTTAATTCTTGTAAAGATGATAACTTGAGATATTAATGTGTTATCTTGAGGATATGTTAGGTGGAGAAGTTGAGACAACCAAAGAGGTAAGTAACTAATTATTATATGGTGTTGGTGTCATAGAATATATTATGTAAGTAATGACCGAATGGAAAATATGACGTAGTAGTCATATTGATAATGTTAAAGTTCTAAGTAAAATTTTATATCCAAGCAAAATATGTGCTTGTTATATGAAAGGAAAGCAATAGGCAAGAATTGTTCGAACTGATGAAAAATTTATTTAAGATTAATTACTTAATAGATGTGCATAAGTATAACAAGAAAATGCACATTGATATGATTAACGTCCTTAATACCATGTAATTGAAACATTTAATGCATAGGAATTATGCATAAACAATATAGTAATGCATGAAAGTTATGCATTGAGCTTAATATCACTATTTAGATGCAGTAAATATAAAATTTGATTTTTCCTTCTCAATTACTTTGTTGAAATAGTTATGGTATGAGTAACCCTTTGCAAGAATATGCAAGTGTAGATGCAGGTGCTAGGGATTATCAAAAGCCTCAAACAGATGAGGTGAATATAATGGAAAGCAGTGAAAAGAGGTAATCTTTATTTTATGAGTAATGGTATTACCAAATTCAAATTAAGCATTGGGGACCATTTATGCATATTATTTATGCATGCTTTAAAAGAAAGAAAGAAAAAAAAAATTTGCCTTTGGGAAAAGTAAGGGAAAAGTAGATCTAAATTTTCATTTTTAAATGATTATGTCTTGCTTCTTACAAAAATAAGTAGCTAAAACATCATTGAAAATGTATGCTTAATTGGGATTTAAGACCAACGGAGAGTCCAAAAAGAAGATAATTTTAGTAAAGTGGAACAAGGAGATGATCAACATAATGAGTTGAACGTAATGCAGCTAACCTAAGGACATAGTCAACCCTTGATGAAAATATGACTAGCCCAAGATAGAACTCGATGAGGATGAGAAAATGAACGTAGTACGACTTGATGGGGATGATGAATAAATCCTATGGAAACAGAAATGATGAAATGAGTTAAGGACGTGATAAGGTCATTAACTTGGACATGATGTTACTGATGAAAGGACTAAGAGATAAGCTTTAACAATTTCGACTAGGTCACTAGATTTCGACAACTCGAACCATATCTTATTGAGAACCAACATTATTGAAACATTTAGATGTATTTGGAAGTTGTCTAATGGGAACTGATTTTGGAATGTTTAAGGGTCTCTCTTGTTTTGTTAAAACCGTGATTATATCCTACCCATCTACTTTTGACTGAATATTTTATGATGTTTACCTTCTCTCCTTGGATGGGAGGATAACCAATTAGATTTAAATCTTTGAATCCCTGCTTGGATTTGTTATGTTGATAAATTATTGGATGTTTATTGATGCAATGCAACCTGTTGAAAATTTGAACATCATAGACCCACGTGAACGAATAAGAGATATAGAAAATCCAGTTGGGACTGACATTTATGGAATGTATTATCATATTGATATGAGACAAAGTTACGATTAAGTTCCTGAGGCTGTATTGTAACCATACTAGATTATATAGGAGCTAATGACTTTAACCACTTGTGCTTATGACAATGACCGTTGGATAAAAATAGAAGAGAATGACAGGAAGATGAAAATGGAAAACTAAAAGAAAGCGTAACATCGAAATTACAAGAACAAAACTTAACTTTGGGATGAAGTTTTAACAAGAGGGGATGTATCTAGTGCCCCTCAAACTCACTACGACTATCGATGTGGATAACACTTATGGGTAAGTGACCCATTTAAAGAAACCGAGATAAATGACTGTGTACATGATGATTAAGAATAAAATTGGGGATTTACTAGCGATGTATGTGATAAACGTATATGTTTCTAATGATGGATTTAATGATGATTTTGGATAATTGTGATTTGGCTGATTGATTAACACATGGGAAATCTTATAATGAATATCATATTTAGGCTGAATTATGGAACTGAAATTATGAGGGTGATTATGATGTTTGCTTAACGATTAGAGAATGAATGAAGTATATTATGATGTATGACAAAACGCTTCGATAACGAGATTGATGAATGTTAGATATGGTCGACTGATTGAGATAGAATGACTAAATGTTAGATATCCTCGACTGATTGAGATAGAATGACTGAATGTTGGATATGCTTGACTGATTGAGATAGAATGACTAAATGTTAGATATGCTCGACTGATTGAGATAGAATGACTAAATGTTAGATATGCTTGACTGATTGAGATAGGATGACTGAATTTTACCTATGCTCAACTGATTGAGATAGAATGATGAATGATAGATATGATTTACTGATTGAGAGAAAAGGATGAATGAAATATATGCTCGACTGACTGAGATATTATGATGGATGATGAAATATTTCATAGTGCAGCACTACTAATGTGCGCTTGAGTGTGTGTGTGTGCAGTGGAAGGTAAGATGATTTACCGACTGACCCACAATGGAATTATAGGGGTCGTAAGAATGCAAATAACACATAGGGGTATGACGACTGACTATCGACCCTGGATTAGAAATCCACGCACGGGTGAAGCCGTTTCAGCTCACCCAGGGAAGCGTATGCCATACGGGCAAGGCTATAATGATTTGGTCACATACGATGAGTTGAGGGGCACGCAATAAGGAGAGACGTATCCCTCAACATCCCTTAGTCTCCAAGGAGCGTAGTTAAGAGATCGCGGTAACAGTTCCCGATCGCTACGTAGTACTCCCCATAAGAAGGAAGAAATGAAACTGTCAGAAGGGCCCGCTGAAGAGGTACCTAGACAAGAACGAGAGGAAAAAAAATTAATCAATGGTATAAATGAAAATTTCAATAAGATTTAAGAAATACTCTATTTCATTTTGCTCTATTTTATTAATTTGAATAAATGTATTCAAGATTTTATTTTTAATTGATTTCATTAATTTGAATTATACATTTTAATTGATTTTATTAACTTGAAAAAGAATTGAAGAGATTGATTTTATTCAATATTAAATTTGATTAATTATGCTGATTGAAAAAGATTAATAATAAGAGAATTATTTTTATTCAAAAATTTTAATGGATTTTATTATTTTAAATCATTCTATTAAAGATTCTATTTATTTGACTTCATTATTTTGAGAAAGAATTGAAATAGATCATTAATAAAAAGAATTGTATTTCTTCTATTATTATTCAAGATTTTACTTTAATTAATTTTATTGTTCATTTAAAATATTTTCTAAAGAGGAAATTTAAAATAGATTATACTTTTAGTAAAAGGAATAATCTTTTAATTCAATCTTAATATTAGGAAAAGAAAGAAAAGTAGAAAGTAATAAGTCTAACTAAAAGATTGTTTAGTAAACTAAATGAGAACCAAAAGAGAAGTAGAACTCTTCTACACCTAACTCCCACTGATCTAGGGATTTAGGTGCACATTAAAGATATTAAGAAGACACATGTATTTGAGAATATTGGAAATTAAAATATTAAATTAAATTAAATATGTGCATGGACAGACACATGGCACACAAGCTTTTGCTATAGAATGAGGGAGGAGAAGGAGAGAAAGGGATCTCTTGCTCCCTAATGCTGGATGGTCATCATAATCTCAGATTATGTTATGATCCTTGGAGTTGGGATTAGCGGGAACGGGGATTGGGAGATCCTTTCGGGAGGCTAGATTGTGTGTTCTTACGACCCCATTAGCTTGGGGGTTCGGGGTGAAGAAGAGTAACCCCGATACGGTAGGGAGGACAACCGAGGGGTCACTCGGTACTTCGTCAGGAGATTGGATTGGATCGTGCGGAAACCACTTCGAGAACTCCATCGATTCGCTGGACCAACCGTCGAAAACAGGTTTGAAGTACTTATTTATTTATTTTGATAAATCTTTTTGAGAATGAATAAATCTAAGTATATAGTTTTATATATTGACATTCATGTACTATAATAGATAGAAATAGATCTGTGGCTTCTATATTTTCTTCTGAAAAATCGTACTGGAAGTTTCCTTTTGGGGACTCCAAAAAGGGAATCCCTACATTTCTGTATGAGTTTGTACTTGTTTTGAATGAATGATTACTTTCTTGATGATGGGAGGCACCTGCAACAATTGATTAATAAGAATATGCGAAATAGCAGAAATGATAGAACTTAGAATCACTTTTATATTGGTCACAGGCCACTTCGAGGGGGCAACCTCCTATGAGCAAGCTCAATACAAATAACTTCATAGTGCCTTCATAGGTCTCAACACACACTTATATACTAAGTCTAGGTGCCAATACTATGGGTCAAAACCATGGGATGCTACAAACTATGGATCAACAATACCATGGGCGACTTACAAAGCATATGCGCCAACAACAATAACACAAACTATTGATCAACAAATACTACGGGATGACTTACAAAGCATATGCGTGCAACAACAATATACTAACAAAGTAAAGACATGGGTTCCTAACATCCCCTCCCCCTTAAAAAAAGCTTTGTCCTCAAAGCTTTAGATGTGGAAATTGTTGTTGAATCTGAAGGAGTGGTTCCCATGTAGCATCCTCTGGTTGCATGCCGCGCCACTGAATTAAGACCTATGTGATAGAGTGAGAGCAAAGCTGGTGAGTGCGTTGTTTGAGGATGGCCTCCGGTTCCAAAATGATGGATCCTTCATTATCCAGTTCAGGTAAAATCGTTTGTCCACTGATGTTGGTGCCAAGAACTTTCTTCAGACACGAGACATGAAAGACTGGATGAATGCGGGAAGAAGGAGGAAGTTCCAATTTATAAGCAATGGACCCAATCTTCTGAAGAATCCGATATGGCCCATAGAACTTTGGAGCGAGCTTATGACGCCCTTTGAGTTTCAATGAGGATTGCTTGTACGGCTGGAGATGAAGAAAAACCATATCGCCTACTTGAAAAGTGCGCTCAGAATGGTGCTAATCATCTTGTTTCTTCATGCGATTTCTTGCCATGTGAAGATTGTCCCGCAAAATGCGAAGAATCTGATCGCGGTTTCGAAGGACCGTGTCAACTTCCTGAACTGGTGAACTGTTGGGGGTGTATGGAAGAAGAACTGGAGGTGCCTGACCATAGACTGCTTCATATGGGGTCATTTTAGAGGCAGTTTGGTAAGAGGTATTGTACCACCATTTAGCGAGAGGGAGCCACTTTGCCCACTGATGTTGTTGTTCAGAGGTGAAGCAATGAAGATAAGTTTCCAAGCATTTATTGATAATTTTAGTCTGACCATCTGTTTGTGGGTGATACCCTGAACTCATCTTCAGTTTGGTGCCAGTGTAGCAAAATAGTTCGGTCCAAAAATGACTGGTGAAAGTCGCATCATGATCCGAGACAATGGAAGAAGGGATGCCATGAAGACGAAAGATCTGCTCCAGGAAAATTTGAGCGACTGAGGAGGCTATATAGGGATGGCTAAGAGCACAAAAATGACTATATTTGGAGAGGCGATCAACCACAACGAAAATCACTGTCTTCCTGCCATATTTAGGGAGCCCTTCAATGAAATCCATAGAAATATCTGTCCAAATCCATGTAGGTATGGGCAAGGGTTCAAGCAATCCTGGAAGGAGTGTTGTTTCACCCTTATTGCACTGGCAGGTATCACATTTGGCCACCATCTATTGAATTGTCATTTTTATGCCCTGCCAAAAGAAGTTACGCCGTGCCCGTTCATACATTTTGAGGAACCCAGAGTGCCCTTCTGATGGAGAAGCATGGAGTTCATAGAAGATAGCCTGTTGAAGATCTGTGCTCTGGGGAAGCACCAGACGACCCTTATATCTTAGAGAAGCACCATCCCAAGAGTAATGTGGTACAACAGAAGGGTTTTTGGTCAAGCGTTGGATGATTTGAGCTAAGGAAGAGTCATGGACATAACCCTGTTGAACAGATTGCAATCAATTTGGAACAGGCATAGAAATAGCTGAAAGAGAACCTTGGGCATCAAATGTGCGAGAAAGAGCATCTGCCACAAAATTGTCTTTTCCCTTCTTGTAAGTGATCTCATAATCATAACCCATGAGTTTGCTAACCCATTTTTGTTGTGATGGGGAGGAGACAAGCTGTTCCAAGAAATATTTCAGACTCTAGTGATCAGTCTTGATGTAGAAATGATTCCCTAATAGGTATGGTCGCCACTTTTGTACTGCATGCAAAATAGCCATCATTTCCTTCTCATAGGTAGATGCAGCTAAATTCTTACCTGAAAGGGATTTGCTGGTGAATGCAATGGGGTGTTTATCTTGAAGGAGAACAACACCAAGTCCATTGCCGCAAGCATCACTCTCAATAGTGAAGGGCTTGGAAAAATCGGGCATAGCTAGAACAGGGGTAGTACACATAGCTTGTTTTAGTTTGTCAAATGCACACTAAGCAGCATGGGTCCATTGAAAAGCATCCTTTTTCAATAGAGTAGTTAATGGAGCTGCAATCTTCCCATAATACTTGACAAACTTACGGTAGTAGCCAGTCAACCCCAAAAAACCACGAAGGCTCTTGAGTGTTTGAGGATGCGGCCAATTGTTCATTGCATCGATTTTGGCAGGATCCACGCGAACCCCTTGTGCTGAGATAATGTGCTCGAGATACTCAACTTCCTTCTTTCCAAAAACACATTTAGACTGCTTGGCGTGGAGATGATGTTCAGAGAAAAGTTGCATGACAAGATCCAGATGCTGGACATGTTCATCCCACGTTTTACTGTAGATGAGGATATCATCAAAGAATACCAGAATGAATTTCCGGAAGTAGGGTCGAAATATTTTATTCATTAAGGCCTGTAATGTGGAAGGAGCATTAGTGAGGCCAAAGGGCATGACCAAAAACTCATAATGGCCATCATGTGTGCGGAAAGATGTTTTAGGGATACCATCCTCATGAACCCGAATTTGATGATACCCAGAACGAAGATCCAAATTGGAGAAAAAGTGAGCCCCGTGAAGCTCATCAACAACAGGAATTGGAAACTTATCCTTGATGGTGAGGTGATTAAGTGCTCGGAAATCAATGCAGAGGCGCCATGACCCATATTTTTTGTGGACAAGAATAACTGGAGAAGAAAAGGAACTAGTGCTTGGGCGAATAATACCTTGCTTCAAT
The DNA here is from genome assembly GCA_027924585.1 of Larix kaempferi. Lineage (NCBI taxonomy): Eukaryota > Viridiplantae > Streptophyta > Pinopsida > Pinales > Pinaceae > Larix > Larix kaempferi. Next base: position 4,981,439 of record BSBM01000729.1, on the reverse strand, counting down.
AAGTCCCGAACGAGCATTTCAATCTCTGTTTTTTGGTGAAATGGGTAGCGATAGGTCTTGATGTTGGGAGGAATGCTGCCCGGAAGGAGTTGAATACGATGGTCTTCTGGCCTGGAAGGTGGAAATCCCATTGGTTCAGCAAAAACACTTGTATATCGATCCAAAATTTGTTGTAGATCCAAAGGAGTAGTGGAGATTACTGATGGTTGCATCTGAATGGAATGGATCTGAGCGATAACACCATGTGAATTCTTCTTGAGGAGTTTTTTCATACGATGTGAACTGATGATGCTGAGAGAAACTGGTTGTAATCCTGTCAATGTGTGTTTTTGTCCATTGAGGGAAAACTGCATCCAAAGTTCAGCAAAGTCCCATAAGATAGGGCCAAGTGTGCGTAGCCATTGAGCGCCCAAAACCACATCACATCCGCCTAAGGTCAAGGCAAACATGTTAGAGCGCAAGGTATAATATCCCATAGAGATACGCACATTTCGATACTTCTCTTTGCAAGGTAAGGTGCCCCCATTGGCAACCGTGACTTCAATGTTGGAGCAAGGGTGGATAAAACAATCAGCTTGTTTGGCGATCCGAGGGTCAATGAAATTATGAGTGCTACTAGAATCAATGAGTATTGTAAGAGGAAGCTTCTTGAAGTAACCCATGACCTGCATTGTTTGGGGGGTGGTGATTCCAGCTAAAGCATGGAGAGATATATCTGGCTGGTCATCCTGAGACGGAGGGTCAATAGGCGGTTCCTAAATGTTGACCGGGGCATCCATTGTTTCTGGATCTTCGTCACCAATTTCAGAGGCAGGCGGAGAATCCACATCCAAGAGATAAAGCTTTTGCTGAACACATCTATGTTCCTGGGTGAATTTCTCATCACAATTATAACAAAGCCCCTTTTCCCTGCGTGCTTGCATCTCTGTTTTAGACAAACGCTTGATAGGAGTTGGTCGAGGAGCCTGCGGTATAGGTGGTCGTTGAGAACCCATATTTCGGAAGGAAACAAAAGTGGGCTTGGATCGTTGTTGGGATGCAATCTTGTCTTTTGCCAACTTAGCCAACCCTAGGGCTTCCATCATTGTATTGGGATAGAACATTTTGACCTCAGAGCGGATGGCATCCTTTAGACCACTGATAAAACAACTCCGATAAAAGTCATCAGACAATCCTGTAGTGTGGTTGGCTAGTTTCTCAAATTCGGTTTGATACTCTCTCATAGTGCCAATTTGGCGAAGTTTAGTGAGGGCTCCCGTGAAGTCATCAAAAGCACTAGGACCAAATCGTTGCAAAAGGAGCTGGCAAAAGTCTGGCCATTTTGGCTCTGCATGAGCCTTGATGTACCAACGGTACCATTGAAGAGCTTCCTATTCCAAATGAAAGGATGCAAGCCGAACTTTGTTGACATCAGAAGTATTATGCAGACTGAAATATTGTTCTGCACGATAGATCCATCCAGTTGGATCAGTACCATTGAAGCGAGGAAAATCAAGCTTCGGACCACGAAAATTGCTGGAAGAAGAGAACCCATTGTCTGATGAAGACTCGGACTGTCATTTGTTGTTCATAGCTGAATGTTCAAGATGGAGGCCGAGAAATTTTTCATCCAGATCCTGGAGTTTTGCTTGGATGGCTGCAAGTGTGTCTTCCATGGTTTTTGCTCCTGCATGGGTGACAACCATAACCAGGAGTTTTTTTTTTTTTTTTTGACTGGGTAGGAAAACAAAAACAAAAACTGCTTCAATAAAGGAAAATCTGGACTTGGGAAAAAATCTAAAGAGTAATTGGGGTTTGACTAGGTTTTGGACACTGTCAAATAGACAGGGGGGCAAAAATGAGGATTTCAGAAGTGGGGTGAAAGAATGGGAAAATTTGGCAGAGGAGGACAAAGAAGCAGAATTCAGAAAGGAACTCTATGGTAAAATTTGAAGGTGATTGGGTGAAATCTGAGGAAGTTATGGCAAACCCTAAAAATAGACAAATGTGGGATTTCGGGCTTTGGGAAGGGGAATTGGGGATAGGGTCCTCAAGAATGAAATATGCAGAATGGGATGACAGGGGTTCCCCGAAAATTTCAAGGGATATACGATGGCTGGATCTAAAACGATGCAGTAGTGATCGACAATAGTTCAACTGAAAATAGATATGGACCCCAGGTATGTGCGGCTTCCTAACAGTTCAGGGGTTTCACTCGGCCACCAATGCTGTCTGACGACTTGCGTATTGGGGCAGTACCCCTCACTCCACGGCTCAGGTAAAACTGATAACTGCTTTGCCACAAATGACAGCTCTTGGTTTACCTCACGGGTGGGAACTAGTCAATCAGGTAGGGGTCATTGCCCTTTTCGTTGGCAGGTCTTCTCAATGGGCTAGCTACTTCGGGGTTCCTGTGGTACTCCTCACAATGAGTTTTAGGGCTTATGCCCAAGTACTTCCCACAGTTAAGAGGATAGGGATTATTCGCAAATCCGAACCTGCAACAGATGCGAAAAAAAATTTGGCAGAAATTTCACCCAGCGAGCCCAAGAAAGTGCTCTGATACTAGATGGGAGGCACCTGCAACAATTGATTAATAAGAATATGCGAAATAGCAGAAATGACAGAACTCAGAATCACTTTTATATTGATCACAGGACACTTCGAGGGGGCAACCTCCTATGAGCAAGCTCAATACAAATAACTTCACGGTGCCTTCATAGGTCTCAACACACACTTATATACTAAGTCTAGGCGCCAATACTATGGGTCAAAACCATGGGCCGCTACAAACTATGGATCAACAATACCATGGGCGACTTAAAAAGCATATGTGCCAACAACAATAACACAAACTATTGATCAACAAATACTACGGGATGACTTACAAAGCATATGCGTCCAACAACAATATACTAACAATGTAAAGACATGGGTTCCTAACAGATTATGAAACATTCAGACCAATAAACTACAAAACAAAACCCTATTTCATGTTTGTTATGTTGAGATTGTGTTAACTTGCTCCTTTGTAGTCTAGGATCAATTTCTAGCACAAACACTCCACTCTTCACTATTTTTAAACACAGTATTAATTGAAATAATTGTGGCTTTTTATACAGAAAACAGTCTGTGCAAATATTATAATTTCCGCAAACTATCGCTTGTATAACAAACATGTCATAATATTCCTATAATTTATAGTTTCTAAAAATAAATTATTGCTGGATATACGACGATGTTAACATAGTGACCATTATAACCTGACTATGTCAGAAATCCGATGACTTTAATCTACTGACCATTGTAGCCAGATATTCAACTTTGACAAGGATACGTCAAATATTCAACTTTAGAAGTAGAAAATTTGACAACTATAGTAGGATATTCGATGGTCGTCATAAATTCAATGACTACCGGGGTCAATTTAAAAAAAAACTAAGGAAAATTCACAATTTTAAAGGTGAAATCCGACGAGAAGGTTAATTTCCTCTGATTTTGGGTTCAAATTTGGTTGTGTCTGGAGCTCGGTAAGTGTTATCGAGGTTGGATTGTCACGAATGACTTGGATCTTGGATGGATCCACATGCACAAGATTCTCATCGATAATATATTTGAGGTATTAGACCCTTTTCATGTTGAAGGATCATTTCTCTAAGTTAGCATACAACTTATGTTGTCACGGAGTGTGGAGGACTTGTTGAATGTGCTGCAAGTGTTCTTCCCAACTTTTGTTGAGTATGAGGATTCCATCCATATATAAAACCACCACAAATTTGGTGAAAGGTTGAAAAATGTCAGGCATCAACCTCATGAAAGTTGTTGGGGCATTCGTGAAGCCAAAGGGCATTATTAGCCACTCGAAAAGACCTTCTTTAGACTTGAAAGAAGTCTTCCATACATATTTCAATTATATTGGGACTTTGTGGTAGCCAGAATTCAGATTGATCTTGATAAAGTACTTGGATCCCTTGAGTTAGTCAAGGAGGTCTTTAGTCGGAGGAATTGGGTTTTGGTTTTTGTCTGTGATTTTGTTTAGGGCTTTGTAATCAATGCAGAGTTGCCAAGTCCCGAATTTCTTCTCTCGAGCATGATTGGGATTCCATAGGGTGAGGATTTGGGTTGAATGTGCCCCTTTTGGAGCATCTCTGAAATACAGTTCTTGATTTACTCATTCTCTAGGACATAGCATATATACGATCCCATTAGATAAAGGCACTCTAGGGATCAAATCGATTGAATGCTTAACCTAACAGTGTAGAGGAGCCCCAATAGGTGAGGTGAATATGTGTCGATATTCTTCCATGACTTTGTCCACTTTTTTCTGTTGTGTATAAACGCCCTGTGCGGAGTCCGTATATGTGGTTGCAACCTTCCATTCACTGTGCGAATGAATCGTGAAGAGGACAAAATTTCCAGTCTAGGAGATGACCTTCTTGCACTAAATAACAGAGATCTGAGAGATTGCAGTTGGTGGAGCTACCTCTAGTATCGTGTACAGTTGTTTTCCCAAAGTAAAAATGACACTACGAGGTCTAACCTCATATACAACATGATGTTTCCACATATATTGCTAGCCTAAAATAACATCACAAAATTCAAGAGGGGAAATGTCATAAAATACCTCATCCTTAAGGGCTCAATTCCATATGGAATGAAACACTATTGGCTAAATCAGAGATATTTTCCATCAATGATCCACCCAATGTTGTATGGATGCATGTTTGGTGTTTTCAGCAACTCCAACCGCTTAACAACCTCTGTTGAGATGAGGTTGTTTTGGCTTCCAATATCAACAATGAAATGTAATGAATCACCTTTTACCCAAATATGTGAGTGAAAAAGGTGCTCACCTTCCTCTGACTCCTCTAATTTGTTGGGTTGGCCCTTGGTGGTAGTGATCATGGCACTGGGTTCTACGTCAATGATTTAATTACCCTTGTGTAGCTCTGAATCAGAGTTGGAGCCTAGATCTTACTTTGAGGCTTTTAGCTCAGCCACCAATGACTACTTCAAGTGACATTCATCAGTGGTGTGTTAGGGGATTTTATGGAACTGAGTCACACCACTTCCTAGTGTTTGTCTTTGTCTTACGATTAATATTCTTTTCTTGTGGCTTAGATTAGTTATCCTAAGTTTGTCCATACTTACTTTTCCCTTTGTTCTGTGGAATAGGGATTCTTTTGCTATGCTTCTCCTATGCCACATTTGTAAATCCAAACTCATGCTTATTCTTGTTATACCTCAAATTGCCACACCATGTGTAAGTGAGGGTATGCATGTTTCACCACCATGGAAAACATGATGTTTATGCCTCCTAAGGGTGTTAGGACCCTTCATTCTAATGTTGGTGTAATATCCTAATTTTTACCCCATTGTATTACAAATGAAAAATGATGTAAATATGCGAGTGTAAATTCCTAGTACGAAGCTCAAGGCCAAGGCCCGACTAGTGAATGGATAGGCATGCATGCTGTTATATTTTATTTGGACCATTTGGTTGGATTTTATGCCAATTTAGAGTATATGTAAATACTATGTGCATAAATAATAAAATGGTCCAACAATGGTTGTTTAAGGAGCACCAAAGGGGCTATGATTCCACCAGAGGGGAAGAGGAAGGGGGCCTATGGGAAACCCAATCCTATGTTTCCATTTGTCAACCTTAGAAATCACCCTAAATTTTTTCATGTGATGAGAATAAGCCAATTATCTCCTTTTGACCATTTTCCAATAATTTATTACATAATTGTGGTTAGTGTGAAAAGTCACCTCATGTAGTAATTGAGGCATGGAGCTGACTGCACTTTTGTGACAGTTATGTCAGTTGTATTTTCACCCTTGCTTCATATCCTTAGAGTCAACACTCTTTTGACATACCATTCTCATTCTCTCATGCAAGCTGTTGCTCCACATAGAGCTACTCCATGGTTGTTTATGCCCAATTTGCTGGACTGCGTATTAAACCCATAATTCCTAATTAGAGGATAGAGCTGCATTTTTGGAAAGGAAGATAGAAGCCCATGGGTGTTTCCTTCACCCTGCTGGACTCATAGCCTAGCTTGGGGGTGGCCTCAGTAGCAAAAAGAGTATATGTTGGACTGAGTGCCTATGGTTGGGTGGAAAAGCGCTATTACATAGCCAGTTGCTTGGATCTGTGTTGGATAAAGATAAGTAATCTTATGCATTTGATTTTGAAGCATTTTTATTTCATGGCTATGATGCTATGCGTGTGTAATTGAATGGTATATGTGTGTGGAAAGGTTTTATCTCCACTGTGCATGTTTATCTTCAGCATCTGCACACACTATTTATTGTTAAAAACATATTACAGACTCAGGGAAAAATTTGAAAGCCCAGGTTTGGCCAACGTCCCCTCCCGATGGTCTGTCAGGGGCGATGGGGACGTTACAGAGTGGTATCGGAGGTCTTGGTTTCAATACCGTAGCTGCATGGGCCATAGATCACGACCTACAGGAAAAAAACAGAGGAAATGTCGTGAAGATCCGTTTATGTTAATGATAATGAAGGAGACGGTAGTGAGCCGGAGTTGTTCGAAATTGTTTTCCCATCATTGACCAATGAAAGACCATCACAAAACCTGAAATTTTTTGAAATTGGGAAAATTTGGTCAGGCTCCATCGGTGCCAGGTGGCAGGGTGACATGGAGGAGCCACGTGGGTGGTAGATCTGACATGGAGGAGCCACGTGGGTGGGAGATCTGACGTGGGGAAGCTGCATGGGTAGAGGCTATGGCATGGACTGGCCACATCACAACTGCATGTGTCAACAGCCATAAGGGGTGGAGTGAAAGTGGTTTCACAAGGGACGAAGGTGGTTTTAATTACCACCCTCCCAATTTGCAAAATCATGTGGTGCTGCCATGTGGAAGTTGGTTTTGGATTTCGCGACCACCCACCCCTCCGCCTTGGCGTTCATGTTCATGACGCGAAATGCATGTGGGTTGTTGATCCTTTCAATGCTCGATCAACGATCGTTGATCTTTCTATCGCTTAACCGTGTTTCAATGGTCACATCCCGTTGTTATAGCCCTTGCTTCTTCCTCCCACAAAACTTTACCCCGCCGTTGATTTTGTCCCACCACTCCAATCTGAACTGTCGATCTAGGAATCGTTCTGTAGAATGCGCCAACAACAATTTGGGTGGCTTTTGAAGAATGCGGATCCGGGTAAATGTTTGGTTTTCACGACTGATTCTTAGTCGCCCAAAATCGAAGAATGTAGTTGATATTATGCGCCACAAGGGGTAAATCGCCCTTGACACCCGTCGTCCCCCTGAGACAGTTGTGTATTGTGAGAGAATTATATGGGGACAAATGGAAATTTTGCACCTTGAGGGGGCAATTCAGATGGTTTGGAATTGTGTAAAGTACTTCCATGGTAAAGAAAAGCAAGTCTCATTGTTGAATGAGGAACAAGGACATGTAGTAGACCTTGAAAAGACTCCATATGGATATGGAATGGATTAAATTGCAGTGTTGATTAGTGCAATGAAGTCCAAGAAATGTCAAGTTGGACTTGGCTAGAATTTCTCAAAGAAATTGGAGTAACAATTCATTGTGATCAAAGTGCAATGAGAGTTGTTGTGATGAACAGGGAAAGCTACATAGAGCTGATAAGATGGTTGCAGTAGAAATTGGAGAATAATCTCCATAAGGCAATGTTGATAAATAGGAATATCTCTCACCTTAAAACTATTTCTATTTATAGCATAAGAATTGTATGATTGGAAAATAGCAAGTAGGAATGTTATACATGAGTATATGCATTGAATTGTTGCTTGGTGAGAAAATCATAGCTAATGATTCCTTGTGTGCTTGTTAAGAGGCCATGAAATTGGATCAGCTATAATGTGGAAGAGGAAATTCCATGCTATAATGAGGAATTGGAAAGGGAGAATTCCTTAACTCCTCTCTTGCTATTGCATTTATAATTTTGAAGTTGTCATGAATATAAATTACGGCATAAGAATGCTGAAAATGCAAGAGATTAGATAGATGAAGTGAATATGCACTAGTTGGAATAGTAATAGACATTGCACAGTGCATGTGAAAATGTTTGTGCATGTATATGATATTGCATATTGGTAAAATAGTGGGGTTTTACATATGCAATGAACCACTTAAGATAATTATTGTGGTTGCTAATAATTAGTTGTGTTTGCATTGGTTGTAGGATCAAAGACAACCGAAGCATGGCTAAAGATGTGGATGATGTTGTTGCATATGACCAACAACCTTATGAACAAAGGTTGGGGCAACAAATCTATGTTCAAGAGGTTGGTGGTGGGATGGTGAAATCCTTGGAGGAGTCCAACTGATCAGGTAACATCAAAGATGTTAATGAGAGCCATGCAGGTAATGGTTATTCATGCTAATTGTTTAAGTGTTGAAAGGGGATTGGGTAAGAATCCCTTGAACCTTAATTAATAATCATAAAATAGTATGTGTATAAGTTTGAATGCATCCATGTTAATATCATACCCCATGGTATGGTGAGGTAGAGGGTAGTAAGTACAAGGATCCTTATACCATCTAGGTGTTTTGAATTGTAAACGCATTTGTATGAGAATATATCATGCCATTTGTGTATGTTGGTTATGAGTTTAATAACCAAAGCAAGTGATGACTTATAGTCCCATAGTGGTAGTGCATGCCATATGAGGTATTCATGATTAAGGCCATAATGTGGTTGGAATGGTAATGCTATAGTGCTACACAAGTATCCCATGAACCCCCTTATTGGTGTTAATTGGGATGAAACATCTTTGCCAACAACCAAGGAATGAGTAAACTCTTGACATGTTGTTTGGGTGGAGAAGGAAGGCACCCAAATAGTTAACCAAGTGACTTGGGAGATGGTTGGGTGATGTGTTGAGACAATAGCCATACTTTCCAAAACATCATGGTAAAATGAATGACATGAAAATATAGTATTCATGAATCCATGCAAGAGGGCATTGAGTGAGTGCACATTAAAATACTATGTAAATGTTGTAGGTGTGCATGCATATGGGTGGGTGCACATGTTGAGATGCATTGTGTGAATGCATGGTTGTGATATATATGTTTCATTGCAATTAGATAATAGATGAAATGGTGAACTATTTTCAATCCTGAGACCATTTCATGAGCTAATGTGAATGCAGGAGAATGATTGCATGAAGAAGGTAAACATGTCGATGGGATACCGGAATGCTCTGTCGGAAGGACAAAGTTGCATAAAAAGAATATGGCTGTGAAGTAATGAATATTGGAGTTTTATTTAAACTACAGGGATAATGTGACTGTGTCTTGCAATTTTATTATGATAATGATGCATATATAGATATATATTTCATTGCATTTAAAATGTTGACAGGTGAAAGTGTTTGAATTATTGAGTGTTATAATTATGAGATCACTTCAGTGACTGTTGTAGTAATGAAAAGATTATATACATAGATACTCACAACATGTTTGGTTGATTGAAAGTTTCAGATTCCAGGTAGAAATGTCTTGAATATGGAAATGAGGATAAGTCCATAGTAAAGACTGGGATCTACCATGTGGAGAAGCCAAAGGTTATGAGAAGGTTCCCATGGTTGTGAAATTTAACTTATGCATGAAATAGATTTGTAAATTTCAGGTTTGAAATTTTGCTAATAATTGCTAATGATTGTTTGGATTATATAAAATTGTGTCAGGAGGACATGTTGTAGGTGGATGTTCATGTATGATAGCAAGTGTAAAACCATAATGGATAGAGTGATACCACTTACGAGATCCAAAAAATATGAGGATGGCCTCATGGTTAAACAAATCAATTTCTGTAGGAGACATAATTGTAAATTCATGTTTCAATTTAATTATTAATGCCATTGACTAATTAGGGAAATCATATTTGAATTTTATTGTTAAATGATGCTGACTGTTGGGCTATTTGATAAGTGTGCCATGAATACACATTGCAGGAAGACCATGTGTGATGTCTTGCAGAAGCCAAACTCCATGGGAAGGACCCCATGCTTTGGAAATGGGTTTCGGGTGAAACACCATTGTAAATTTTGATAATGTCTCAGTTGAAATGCATGTTAGTAAACCATGTGAGCGAGAAAATAAAATTATGCCAAGAAGGAATATGTGGGTTATGGAACGTGAAAATATTGGGGTGGAAAACCAAAGGACTGTTGACTCAGAGAAGGGAGCCCCCATTCTTCACAAATGAAGAGAGAATACATCTGAAAAGGGATAAGTATTCTGTAACCCTATCTAAGCACATGTTTGGTTATTAGATTTAATGTGCAGAGCATGTTTTATTATTTCATTATTATTCCAGACTGCTTGAGTATGATTAGGGCTTACATTGCTCACATCGGAAAGGGATGCATACCTTTCTGGTGTTGGGTATGATAGGGTTGTCAATATTGACTACACCCTAAGGGAATGGACGCATTCCTAGTGTTTCAATACGTGATAGTGAATGTTATGAAATGTGGCTACAATTTTAGAGAAGCGATACTGATGAGTTTGTGTATCCTTCTTATGTTTTCTGCTTATACAGATGCAATTTGGTGTTACACATTAAGAGGCAAAGTGAAGAAAGGGTACTCAAGAGGACTATATGGGCAGTAGTAACCTTTCTACGCTCACACTAAAGAACACTAGAAGGGATGGATAGGCCCGAGGAGCTGTGTAGTAGAAAAGGGGTATCATCCTTGTGTAGTGTGAGTGGGTATTGTGGGGCCATGTTAGCCTGCAGTTAAGAAAGTTACCTATAGATTTCCTAGAGGGAACCACTGGTTTGCATAGAAGGAGGAGTGGCATCCTTATGTGGATGAAGAGTTGATGTGTGTGTGAAGGGTTGTGGTGTGTGAAAATGTGGTGATATTGATGAAGGCATAAAATATCTATTGGATCAGCAGTACGGTGGGGTACCAAGACTGGCTGGAAACCCTGAGATGTGTATGGCTCCGTAGTAGAGCCTTGACCTAGAAATGGTCATGGTGCAGTTTCCTTCCATTGGCTTATGACCCAGATGGATGTGCTAGCTTGGAAATGGAGAGGTCAAACTAGGTAAGGGACTGGTTTTGCACCACCAATGCTTGGTAAATCCAGAGAGTAAACCGGTTGGTCATTAGCTACTTGATGTTGTGGAGCAGCATGTGTGCTGGCCAAACATCCACCCCACAGGTGATCCAAGGCTTGTAAAGGAGAGGAGGAAACCTGTGGAGTACCGAGGAACTTCCCAATACAAATAAGTATTTAATTTTCATTCATTTTCTTTATTTCGGATACTGAAAATTTCATGACAGGTCTAATGACAACCAAGCTGATATGCTATTGTTTCTTTGTTGGAAACCTTGGTCATTGCATGAAGAAAGGAACCCTGAAGGCACCATAAATGCTTCATAAATCCAGTCGGTGCACTGGTCGGGCATTAAATGTTGTGGAGTAGCCAACGTGCTGGCCAAAAATTCCTTGAATACTTGATAAACCCAGTGGGAGTACTAGCTTAGCATATTGCTAAATGGGATGTCTGATAAACCCAGTTGACATACTAGCTTGGCATTTCCTATTCGAATGATTGTGGAGTAGCCTGTGTGCTAGCCCAAAGTTTGTTATTGTATCCACGGGAAATCCAAGGCTTGTAAAGAAAAGAAGGAGCCTATGGAATAAAGTGAAGACATCCAATACAGCTAAGTATTTGGTTATCTTGCAGCTTCTTGCTTATTTAATATGAATATACGTGTGTACATGATTTGGTTATGATTTCTTAAACTCTTATTTAGAGATAAACCCTATGAAAATAAACTAAACATGTGAATTGATTCAATGTTTGAGTGTAGGTATTGCTCGAAGCAAGGACTATGAAGGCATCCTAAGGATGCATGTGGACATGTGACTGTCCTAAAATGCTCAGCATGGGCAGTAATGAAAGATGGTGCTAGTGGACTTGTGTGGGTCCTAGTAGCCAAAGGTTATGTAGGCAACAATGGGGAAGGGTTCCCTGGTTGAAAATACTTAGATAGACCTTAGACACTAAGTGTCATACCCAAGGAAGGGAAAGTCAAACATTCACATTGAAGTGAAAGAGACTAGGAGCATGAAACCATAGTGGTGGCATGGTTCTTAATTGGAACAAGACTAAGAGGAGAAAAATCTTACTGCTCTCTCTCCAGGGTATTTTTTAAGGATTCTAATGTTAGACTTAAGTATAGTATCCTAGGCGATTATTATGGATTGAAAAAAACATGTATATAGATGGGTAGGCGAATATTAAATATGAAACATAACATTTACTACTGAATGTGTAAATTTTGGCGAATATTATGATAAAAAAACATATTTTATGTAAATATAGGCTATATTAGAGACTAAAAATGACCAAATAGAGAATTTATTTTTTGAAAAAAAGCCCGAAAAATAGCCAATTGGTGAATTTTCGCCCTAAAAAATTACCCTGTCTCTCTCTTTCCTTTTATTGATGCATTTATAAAACAGGGGATTTTTGAATGCATATTATAGCTGAAAATCATTGTTTCAATTGTTTGAAATGAATTGTGAATGCTGAAATAGTTAATTCCATGTGAAAGGACGAACATGAATGAGTTCATGTGTATGTTGGGAAAGCATGAAAAGTGTGGAAGTCTCATGAATAAAGCATCGACATTCCATGTCAATTGGGAAAATAATTGACTGATTTTAATGTTTATTTTATGCGTGGCCTAACAAAGAATTGCCATGATGAATTTCACAGGTAAGAAATTGAAGCAATTGGTTGCAGCCGATACAAGCTAGTGTTGCTAGTAAGAAAAGTGTGGTCAGCTGTGCACATTGACCATGGCAGCAGACCAAAATCTATTTGATTTGGCTAAAAGTCCTCTTCAAACAATTTCCAAGACCCAAGAAAATATTCGAGACATGATCAAGCTACAGAAGCAGCAGAATGAGATGAACCGCAGGGTTTTGCAAGACTCTATTTGTTTGCAAAGAGAGGTGAAAAGCATTCTGGGAGAAATCAACAGTGGGAAGGAAAATGGATCAATGAAGAAGCATTCATCCAATCAACCCATTAAGAAACGTTCCAGGTGGGAAGACTCAAAGGAAATGGACAAAGTAAAGAAAAAGCAACCACTGAAATGTTGGGAATGTGGGGGAAATCATTGCCTCCGCAACTTCCCAACAAAGGAAAGCAAGAAAAATTCTAGCCACGAAGTTTCTAGACTTCTAGATCAGCTGGAAGGTCAAATTCAGCAGGAGCATCCTGTTGAAACCAAGGACTTGGTCCTATAAGGTCAAAATAAAAGATGAAATTCAGGATAGACCTGCCACGTTTTGTGAATTTGGGACATGTGTAAAGTGTGTATGTATTCCTAAGTATTGGAACACCGAGAACGGTGTTATTCCAAAAGGGAGGGGATTGTAATATCCCTATTTTGACCCCATTGTATTACAAATGTAAAATGATGTAAATATGCTAGTGTGAATTCCTAGTGCGGAGCTCAAGGCCAAGGCCCGACTAGTGAATGGATAGGCATGCATGTTGTTATATTTTACTTGGACCGTTTGGTTGGAATTTGTGCCGATTTAGAGTATATGTAAATGTAAAACCCCATTTTTCCCTTTATGTTATTTGGCTTCAATGTAAAGAATGTATATATATGCAGTGTGTGTAATTTCCGTAGTGTGGAGCTCAAGGCTAAGGCCCCACTAGTGGATGTTATGGATTACTGATTAGGAAAGTATTTGGATAGTTTGATTATTCATGGGTTTCCAAGCCATGAAGAAATGTAAATGATGTAATTATTATTAATGAATAAAATAACCAAGAAGCTGGCTAAGGAGGCAACAAATGAGAAGGGGCCATGTGTATCCACTAGGGAGAGGTGAGGGGGTTTTGGGATTGGTTTCCCATGTTGACACATGTCTGATTATGAACTCGTTTGAACTCCCTGATGACATTAATGTGGTTGAATAGGGTGGTTGAGAACCCTGTTGTTGAAGCCGATGGAGTATGGAGCATGCCTGCAATTTCGTATGGCAGGGAATGTGGTGAGCTCCTAATGTGGATGCCTAATGAAGGAAGCTATACCAAGAGCCTACTTTAAATGTCAACCCGGGAAACGTACAAACTTGAGAGATGCATGCACTATCTATTCTCTTATAGGATAATCTCTTGTCACAGTTAAATCGCGGTATCGATGTTCTAAAGATTGTCTACTAAATGTGAAAACTGATTATGCTATGGAATTAAATACTGGAAAGCAATAAATCTAATTAAAAGAATTAAAGTGCTGAAAGAAGTAAATATGTTCTGAGAAATAAAGGAGGGAATCTATTCCAAATGGTTAAAATGATGAACTAATTAGGTGTTGATCTGTTCTAAGAAATGAAGATACAAAAATAGTAAATCTATTTGAAATAATTAAAATGCTGAAATAACTAAATGCTAAGAATGAAAATACCATAACAGATCTATTCTACCATTGGGGAAATGAAGTCTGTAACTACTATCTGCGCACAAAATTGGAGTCTTGATCTAACTTATTTTACTAATCTAGAATTGAAATACCATCATTCTATGCTTACCCATCTATTACTAAGAAGTTAAAAGAAACTAATCACGATGAGAAACTGCAGTGAACTCCAGATCTAAACCATGACATTGAAAGCAAAGCTATTAGACATGTAATTGTTGATAAAAATATGTGTTGCAAGAAAGAACCTACAGGACTACTGACATCGTTTTACTGTACTACGGAATGCATTCTAAACTACTATAGAAAACAATGAATCATTCAAACGCTCCCATATATCATAGAACTGTTCATCAATGTAAAACTCATACTTGGAAAAATACCTGCAAATAGGAATCTCCTGACCTACGTGTTGGAGGGGCCCTCCCCAACCCGTACTCAGGAGAGAATAAAAACTCAGAAACGCTTGCTGGAATTAATCATCAATCTTTCATTAATATGTAAAATCCATGTCAAAATAGAAGTATGTACTTCTCAGTATCTCAATAGTGCAGAAAATGTTAAAACTAATGTCTTTCACAAAAATAACAGCAGGGGCCTCTTGCTACCCGAGAGGTCCATATTTATTAGATTTAACTTTGATCCTAACTGATTGTCAAAGTGCCGATTCATCTTGAAAGTGAGAGTGTGTCCTCTATAAATTAGGAAACAGGACGTCGAGCTTGGTGATCTTTTAGTCTTCTATATGTCCATCCTTTAATGAACCTGAACCTTCCCAATCACGCTTGGTTTCCATATAATCAGTTTAATTGATATGCATTCTAACATACAAGATTAATCATAAAAAAAATTTCATTAAATCATCAAAGTAAAACAGTTTTCCCACAACTGAGTGCGTTTCGTTACCATTGCTTGAGCTGGACTGTGGAAAAAGGGTTATCAAATACCTGAAAAATGGACCCATCATTCTCTCCCCTACTTGAAGGATTCACCCATCCTTGGGTGACTTATTCCTTTTGTCGATGACCTCCCTGATATCCCATGCTACCACCTTAGGTGACCCCACCTGTCTGAGATACCCAAAATTCTGATCCTCCCTGGCCCATGCCTTCCTCTCATCCTCTTCATTAATCTGTTCTTTGAGGACTGGGAAAGAAAGAATGGGGGATTTAGTCTCATCCCAATCCACCTTTGTTGGTTTCTTGCCAGGGATTCTTTGTAGAGTATGGTTTTGAGGAGAGCATCCTCAAGCCTGAGGGGAGAGTGGAGTTCTCTTCATTTTAGATCGTTTGCCACCATGCTCCACCTTTCCCTGATGGACTCATTAACTTCCTTTTGTGTGCTGCGGAGTGTAATGTTGAAGTGACTCACCGCCTCCTGTTGTTTTGCAAGGAGAATGGGTATCAGCTCCTCATCCTGAGTGAGGATCCTGTGATTATAAATTATTCCCTTGGGGTGAATTGGCTCATGTCTGATCATTAATGGAGTTTTCCATTTGGATGCCACATAGAGATGATAGTCCTGGGCTCGCTCAAATTTTTGGTTCATCCATGAACACAATGCCCTGAACTAGAAATCACCCACATATGGGTTTGGCGACCAGTTGAGCGAGCCAGAAACTACGAAATTATGCAAGAAGAAATCACTAAATCAGTCTTTCTCCAGCTCTGTGGAGTTCAATGATGCATCAATAAATTCTTTAGGAGTGCTTACCTCTATGGGGAGATCTTTCTTCAACTTCTGAAGCTGGAATTTGCCCCATTTCTCTTGTAAATAAACTGCATAGACCGCCGACGGTGGTCTGAGGTCCGTACGTCGTTCATATATGCTGATAGTAGTGGCAGAAACATCCTTAATTTTGATAATTTCCTGATCCTTCCTTGCTAATTCGCTATGGGCTTCGGCCAACTTTTCTTGCAGCGCTAAATTCTTCTGTTCGGCTAGCCGGGGCTCTTCTACATGGTGAATCTTTAGGATTTGTGTCTTCTCAGCTGAGAATGGGGGAGGTGTGGCCTAGCTTCCTAGCCGAATTCTTAATGTTTCCAACTCATTTCTGAGCATTTCCAATTCTGATCATGCTTCAGTGAGCTGGGAAACAACCTCGGGGTCGTCAATATGTTCTGGAGGGTTTTCATGAAAGTTGCCTTGCTCCTGTAAGATCTACCCTTCTCCTTTATCCATCTCTTTTTCTGTATCCTGTTTTTCCTCTTCATTCCCTTTCTCTTCTTCATCCTCTTCTTCTTTTTCTTCTTCGTCCTCTTCTTCATCCGTAGTGGGATCCTTTTGATCTATAAAAGGATCAATGTCATCATCAGACACATTGGTAATCAGGGGGTTGGGTTCCCTTTCTTTCTCCTTAGAGACTCAGATTTTAGATACCTATGTGAATCTCTTGCTGCACCTCTTTGACCCCTGACTACTGGTAGGAATATTTGGGTCTGATTTGGGGGAGTCCTCTTTGGAGTGTTTTATTTTGACCAAGGTGTCAGCCACACTGTCCAAGTCAATTTTTATTTTTTCCCCTGATACGAAGGTGGTATTACTTTTTGATTCAGGTGGCAAGGGCGTAGTCCTCATTCTCTGAACTTCCTCAACAGACACCACGATGAACTCCTCCCAGGAGAGCTCTGGAATCTGAGCTTTTATCTCCTCACCAACTATTAGTTTGATCAGGCCATGATGGGCCAAAGCATCGTCTTTTCCCTTAGGCACCTTCCTGCTCATCTCTGCTAGGGATTGGAGCTGGAAAAATGGAATGCTAATATTGTTGTTTGATGAAATGTGACTTCTGTGCTTGAGAAGCTCTAAAATACAAAAATGGAAAATGGGAATATAGCTTAATCTTCTGGTGCATGTAATATATCTTAGGACAATTGCAGCCATTTCATCCCATGGTGCTGGCATGGAAAGTCTCTTGACTCCATTTTTGTCCTCATCATAAACTTCTCCATGCTCAAAGAATGTTGCTTTTGCTATGTGGTTTTCCTCCCAGTCGTTGCTGCTCCAATGCAGGCCCATTGGAAGACCAGTGTGTTTGGCTATCATGTCCTCATCAACTTTTATGCGTAACCCCTTCACCCGGGTGACGTACTGTTCATCCTTTATATGCTTGAAGTTTCTTGCGAAATCCTGGGCTACCCCTGTATGGTATCCTCTCAATCCAAGGATAAATGACATCCATCCTGAGTTGCGAATGATTTGCAGGACTCTCAGGCTTTGATAAATGGCACTGTGATCTTTCGGTTCACTCTTTTTAAAACCCTTCGTCATTTTTCGAATCTTCTTTATAACTAGACAAACCAGGGCTTTGGAATGCAGTTTTATACTTTTAACTTGGTCGGGCTATGCCTATAGGCTCAAGGAATACAATGGTGGCTACTTCTTGGGAATTCCAGGGGGTTACTTATATGCAAAATCATGGAATATGCTGCACCCTAATTCACTGCTTTTCTGCACCTATTCTTTTCATCATACCTGTACTTGCCACTTCTAATCCCCTATCTTTCATGATCGAACTCTACCTTCTCATGATCGACCTATGTACTTCATGTGGTGAAGGTTGCGATCATGATTTTCTAAGGGTGACGGGACTTTGGTAGAAATCATGAGTTATGAAGGCCATTCCACCATGCCACCGATTTGAAATGGAAGCTGTCCTCAGCTGACTAGAAATGACTATATTGTGGGAAAGTGCTTTACCATAAAAATCAAATAAAATCATTTTAGAGATTACCTTGGTATGTATGCGTACCTGCATTGATGATCTGGTCCATTTTTCATGAGCGGTGGATTCTGTAGTATATCTTGGCGGTGTCTGTAGTTGATTATGCATGTCAGTAGTTACGTGCGTAGGGTGCTTTTTTCGTTTTGCGCATTTTGAATTTGCTGAGTATGTGCTTTTGAAAATTGTGCCAGTGGTTGATACAACTCAGGCGATTGTGCTTTATATTTGGATGATTGCATGGTTGGATGTGATTGGCTCCCTTGAATAACTTGCAAGCTCTCTTGAATATGTTTGAAAAAGGTTGGCATGGTGTGTCTTTGATGAGTTCCGTAGTAGATGAAGACTGATTTTTGCATGTAGACGTGGCTGGCTTGCTTGAATTGATTTGAGCCTCACTTGAATATATGGCAGCCTCGCTTGATATATTTTGCAGGCTCGCTTGAATTGATTGTAGCCTCGCTTGATATATTTTGTAGGATCGGTTGAATTGATGGAAGCCTCGCTTGAATTATTGGCAGCCTCACTTGATATATTTTGCATGCTCTCGCGAATTGATGGCAGCCTTGCTTGAATTATTGTGTGGGCTCGCTTGAATAGTTTGATGCCCTATACTTCGTGTTATCCCTTTGTTCTTTTTTGTTTTGTTTTTTTTTCCTTTTTTTTTTTCTCTTTTTTTGTGTTTTTTTCATTAAATGTGCTGAAGCTTACTGCTTTGGAGCATGCTCTATCATCATCAATTGTTGCTGGTAGAGTACTTGTGTAAATTCTTCTTTGGACTTTGGTTGTTTGTAGAGTTTTAGGCAGTGCCCATTCACGATCATGGGAAACTCATCATCATAAATTGTAATAATTCTCACAGCTCCATTGTCATAAATTTTCTGTATACTGTAAGGTCTAAGCCATCTAGTAATTAGTTTTTTTTTGAATGTGTGAAATGTGGAGTCATAGAGTAGTTCCCAATCACCCTCTCTGAATTTCTTATCCTTCAAATGTTGGTCATGCCATTTCTTTCTTTGTTGTTGGATGATTTCAGTATGTGTAAGTGCTTGTTGGCGGTGTTCATCCAGTTCATTTAGCTGTAGCATGTGTTCTTTTTGAATGTTTGATAGGTTCATATTTAGATCGGCTACAATTCTTAATGTTTTTATTTCAAATTCGATTGGTAGCATGACCTTTTTCCCATAGACCAGTTCATAAGGTGTGAATCCTGTTGTTGTTTTCCATGTAGTATTGTATGCCCAGACTGCTTCACTAAGTCTGTCAACCCAATCTCTTTTGTGAAGTTGGACAGTTTTTGTCAAGATTCTCTCTAATTCCCTGTTGGTTACCTCAGCTTGACCATTTTCTTGAGGGTGGTAGGAGGATGATTGTCTATGCTTTACATTGTTTCTTTTCATCAAGTCTTCAATTAAATTTGATGTGAATTGTGGTCCTTGATCCAAAACTACTTCTCTTGGCACCCCAAATCTGTGAAAGATCTGCTCAGTAAAGAATTTGGCCACACTGGTTTCATTTGCAGCAGCCAGTGCTGCTACCTCTGTCCATTTTGTAAGGTAATCAGTGCAGACAAGGATGTAGCTCTTCTAATTAGACTATGGGTTGAATGGGCCAACAAAATCGAATCCCCACTTATCAAATGCCTCTAAATATATTTGTGGATGTAGTGGCATTTCTTTTTTTTGTGTTGGCTTTCCCATTCTCTGCAAATCGTCACAATGGGACACATACTCATAAGCATCTCTATGGAGTGTTGGCCAATAATACCCTGTTTGCAAGATCTTGTAGGCTGTCCTTTTTGCAGCGTAGTGTCCTCCACAGGGTTCATTGTGGGTAGCATGCATTATGTCATGTACCTCATCTTCCCTAATGCACCTTCTAAGTACTTGATCTGGTCCCTGTTTAAAAAGCATGCCCTCTATCCATGTATATGTGGCACTTTATCTTATTACTTTTGTCCTTTCTTTATAAATGTAATGTTCTTGAAACTTCCCGGATACCAAATAGTTTGCTATGTTAGCAAACCATGGAATTTTTATTGATATGGCAAAAAGGTGCTCATCAGGGAAGTTATCTTGGACCAATTCATTATCTGTCCCATGTGTTACTCTTGACAAAAAGTCTGCTATGACATTATGCTTGCCTGGTTTATCTATTATAGTCATGTTGAATTCTTGTAGAAGTAGCATCCATCGAATAATTCTTGCATTGGTATTAGGATTGTTCATAAGATATCTGATCGCTAAGTGGTCAGTATGGATAAAACTTTGGTATCCTGTAATGTTATGGCTGAATTTGTTGATTGCATGTATGACTGCCAGAAATTCCTTCTCTGTGGCTGTGTAGTTGAGTTCTGCCCCAGCCAAATTTTTGCTTATATAGTATATGGCATAGGGTTTCTTGTCTTGTTCTTGCCCAAGCATAGATCTGATTGCTTTATCTGATGCATCGGTGTGAATGTGAAATGGAATTTCCTAGTTTGGTCCTTGAAGTATTGGTGCTGTGATGGTTTTCTGTTTAAGACTTTCAAAGGCTGACATGCAGTTGCTTGTCCATATGAACTCATTGTCTTTTGTGAGAAGTGCAAATATGGGGGCAGCAATTCTGCTATAATTCTCAATAAACCTCCTGTAGTACCCTGTCTGTCCAAGGAAGCTTCTCACATCTCTTTGTTTGACAGGTGGGAGTAGTGTCTTGATTACTGATACTTTGGCTTGATCCACCTCTATACATATCTGTGATATATGATGTCCTAGAACAATTCCTTCTTCCATTAACATCCTGCATTTGTCATTGCTTAGGCACAAGCTCATCTCAACACATTTTTTTAATATTAATTCAAGATTTTCCAATGCCTGCTCAAAGCTCTGTCCATAAGGTGTGAAATCATCCATGAATACTTCCATTTTGTTATTCAGAAAATCGGAGAAAATACTTAGTATGGCTCTTTGAAATGTTGCTGGGGCATTACATAGACCAAAGGGTAGGACCCTATATGCGTAAGTTCCCCATGGGCATGTGAAGGTCATCTTATCTTGATCAGCTGGGTGTATTAAAATTTGGTTGTAACCACTGAAACCGTCTAGGAATGAAAAGTACTTGTTTCCAGATAATGTATCCAACACCTAGTCTATAAATGGAAGTGAAAAATGATCTTTCTTTGTTGGTTTATTCAGCTCCTTGTAGTCCACACAAATTCTCCATTTGCCTCATTTTTTGGGCACTATGACTAGTGGTGAGACCCACTCACTATCAGATATTGGATAGATGAACCCTGCGTCTAATAACTTTTGTAATTCCTCTTTGACTATGTCTTTTAGTGTAGGGTTCAGCCTTCTTTTGTAATTCCTCTTTGACTATGTCTTTTAGTGTAGGGTTCAGCCTTCTTTGTGGTTTCATGATGGGAGTAGAACCTTCTTTGATGTAAATGTAGTATTTGCAGATATCATGATGTATTCCTTTCATATCTATATATGTCCAGGCAAATGCTTTACTTTGATGTGTTAGTATCTTCATCAATTTCTCTTCTTTCTCTTTTTTTAAATTGGAATTTATGTTGACTGTTTTGCCAACGTTAATTTCCATGACTTTCACCTTCTCAATCTGTTCTGGAAGCACTTCTGTCCATAAGTCATCCATGTTCTGTTTTGAACTTTCACCTGTTTCTGTAGAAAAAAATTCTTGAATAACATGATTGTTAGGAGATATATTTTGTATAAATCTATCTATATGGCCATCTTCATCTATTGCTTTTAAAGATATTGCAGCATCAATTGTTAGTATAGGTCAGAGATTTTGATTTGGCGTGTTCTGGTAATCATTCGTCCAATTTTGATATTCTAATTATGGGGATTTCATTGCTGGTGGGTAGATTGTTATCTTCTTCCTGGTATGTCCACTGGTGATTGTCATATTTCCTGATTGGCAATGTAGTGCCCTAGCTAGGCACTAGGTCTCTATTTCCATTTTCATGAAAATACCAAGTTTTTCCCTTTATTGTTTTCTAAAAGAAAGAATCCACCGCCTATGTTTCTGTTTTCTAAATGTTTACAGGTCTTTGCAATTAAATAAACATAACTTAAGACTTTTCATTTTAACTCTGTTCTTTTAACATGCATAATTTGAAAATAAAAGAAAATACATTTTATTTAAGCTAGCTCAGTAAAATACTTGGATCCGTAGATTTGCAGTAAGATAAGAAGATTTCTGTAGGTTCCCTTAGCAATCCGAAATGATGTGTCCACCCTGCCGATCAGCTATTATCTTGCTAACCCTAGGAAATCAACGGACTTCCTAGCCCCCGAGCCCATGGACCGATAATCCCGACAGCAACTTTCCTTAGTATCTTTCCATGGCTCCATGGTAATATTTCTCTAAGTTAACCCCCACCTAAGTCTTTGAGTTTCCCACCTCCTCAAAGCTTCGAGTTATCCCCCTCGGCATTCCTCCTTTTTCTCAAATTACTAAGTGTTCCTCTCCTCCAAAAAAACCCAAAAAAAAACCCCTACTACTTTGTTAAAACTCCTCTTTATAGAAATCTTTTTCCTCCATACATTCATAACTTCCTTATCACTCCACCGCCCTAGCTGTCATGGTTTTTGGAAGTACAAATCATTAATGCATCCCCCTTTTCAAGGTAAAATGATGATTATATATTATTTTAAATCATCCAATTTCTCTCGAGCAGTGGAATTATTCAATAATTTATTTAAACAAATCTTTTTAATTTACTGGGAATGATTCTGTCCATTAATTAAATGAATAATCTATTTAATAAATTATTCAATCCACTATGCTTTATAAAAAGGTTTATTATCATTATTATTATTAATTGAATAATAGTAATAATAACAATAATAATTAATAATAATAGTAATTAGATTAATTGTGAATAGTAATTAAAATATTTATTTGTTTAATCGATAAGTGTCAACATAGTACTTCTGGGTATAAATAATGAAATATAAATAATGGTTTAATTAATCATGATCAACAATTATATAGTACACTCTTCTAGTATAAATGTTTAACTATTATACTTCATGTTGAAGACACCTTCATTTGAGGGTACTTACAATTAATGACACTTATTTTAACTGTCCATTACTATGTTTACATACAAAGACTAATTAACTTATTTTACACATTAGAACTTGATAATCTTTTACTAATTAAGTCATTCACTAAATACTTAATTGACTTATCTATGATAACTTATAACATTGTTAAATCTTGAGAAGTATGTTGTAAACCAATATTATCGCGCATGTGCATAATGTGCATGCGTGGCCAGCGTATGCACAAGACGGACATGTACTATAAACATATGTCATATTTCCTATGCATAACAGCTAACTAATACTAATAATACTTATGCAAACTAAACAAGTATACATTTATCATAATATTACTAAAACATCACCGGTTATTTTATCGATTAACCTTTAAGATTTTATTTCATTATCTTTATGATTACATTCGTTCAATCAATCAGGTACAAGGTAAGCTACCTACTACCACTAACTCAAGATCAACGGATACCCAACCCTCAACAGTACTAACTATCATATCCTCCCATCCTAACCTACGTCCACATCCTCCCTATCCTTCCTCTGCTAGTACAAAAGTGGGTGTCGGACTCACCGACCTGACCACATAGAACTTGAGAGAGATAGCATCGGCTGAACAGCGGACCTATCCTCCCCTAGCAGGCATCCGACCATCGTCATCACAACTACATGGGGAGCGTTTCTCAGCACGGCCCTCCCACGACTGCGGGTATCATAGGAACATAGGGTGGGAAACACATCCATCCCTCTCAACATACCGGGTCTACACCCCTATCAAATCATACTCTGCTGCTATCGATATTATCGTTCCATGTCATCGTATCATCAATTTCGGTTGCTAAGGTTCACTGCATGGATAGGCTCTTATCCATATATCATATCAAGTATCCGGCTATCCCATAGCCCTCGTGTCCTGTAAGTTAGTATTCCGCAAAATACACATTTTATAACAAGCATTTCCATTCGATCACCAATTGCTCCATATCATCAACCTCATTTTATTTCACGTCGCGAATTTTATCGCATCACAGGTATGTATGGAATATAACAGTTCTATCAATTTCATCATAGGATGGCACCCACGTACAACACCATATATTTCACATTTCATCAATGAAAACGCTAAAACATATATTTTCATCATAACAGCAATGAATCTCATGATAATCATAACTTAATAACTGCATGAATATAGTAATATCATAACCGTAGTATCAACATGGACATAGTAACATCCTAAACATAGTAGCAGCATATCATCATGTCTAACATGCCGAACATATAGTTCACTCTGTCTAGCTGAGTATAACAAGCAATAAGGTGAAAGGTGTCTAACTCATAAACACACCTAGTCAAAATATGGGGCGTTACATACACCCACCCTTCAGGAAACTTCGTCCCGAAGTTATGGTCATAACAATGCAGGGAAAATTCTTGACAGATAAACTCTTCATTCTTGCAAGTAGCAGGTGTTGGCCATACTTGTCCTACTTAGCTTTGACTTGACCGAAGATGTCGGTATTATCTTATGACTTTGCTTCTTTTATCGCCTGGTGTGTATTCTAATAATTAAAGAAACATTTAGATTAATCCTTCTATCGAATCTCTAGAATCCCTAAGGTTATAATCCAGTGCTATCCACCTTAGTATCCTACTTCTTACCGTTTAGCAACATCCTTCAAGTTATAACATCCAGAGAGGTTTACTCATCACAAAAGCTTATATTGATCCAACTTAGCATGAAATAATCAACGATTTAAATTGGAGGTCGTTAGAACTCATAATTTGTATTCACTCAACACACAACTACCGAGGACCCTTAAGGTTTGCATACCTCTCTTAGGGAAGAAGGTTCATGTCCCTAAAATCCTGAGGTCATACATGATTATTTCCTTATCGGTAATAAACAATAACAAAAGTATCGTAACATCATTAAATTAGGAGAACTATTATTGTTTAAAAGGTTTTCATGGCTATTTCTTATCAAAATACAATTGTTATCATGTTTATTTATTATTCTTATTCTCAAACCAATATAATTTATTGGGAAACCATTACTTCTTCAATTCCTTAAGAATCTCATAGCTAGTTTTGTTCCCACCCTTACTGTCGCAAAGGTAATTACTAGTATTTATCCTAGTATGCCATTGTATTTGTACATCACCACTCTTCCTACCCACACAATCAACCTTTATGTACTTTGTAAAGACCTTAGTCTAATCCTACAAGTTGAACGAATACATCATTACTTAATATGTTCAATCATATTAGAACTTCATAACAACCGCTTTAATTGAGTTTAAGTTGAGGACTGTGTTGAGATTCTTATGACTCTCTTATTCTTACCCAAGATTATCACTATATTAGGTATGATTAATCCGAAATTTTCTCAAAAACCTTTCGCACCATTACACCAATATTTAACTTAATTAGTCTAAGCCATGTTACCCCTTAATAAAATAGTCTTTTAATAAGCTTTATATGCAATCTCCTGGTTTACGTACATGGTGTTTCCATAATGTGATTCAAAAGGATACCTATCCTTTTATCCAACAAATTTATTTCCATCCATTATCTTATCTAAATAATATGTAATGTATTTTTCACTAATCTATATAACATTTATCTATATTTTTAAATGGAAATTTTATTCGTAAATATAATTATGAGAGGTTCACGAGTTTTCACTTTAATTTGCACCTTGTACTAAGTGATCTATATACACGCATTAATGTTTGTGTAATTTGTTGTGGGGAAGTAGCAGCTCAAACACCACTCCATGTTTATTTAACCATGTTCTCTTATTAAACACAAGCAAAGTTTAGATGTGGTTGTCCTAACAAATTACACATTCACATAACCATTAAACATGTTAATTGCCCAATATGTAAAACCTATTCAATAGAACTAGATGAGGTTACATAGTATTGCAACTAATGCAATCTAGGAATTTCATCAATAGATTAAAACACAACTTTTCCTTTCTTAGTTGATATGTAAAAATTACCACTCTTTGTAATACTCATTTGAATTATTCTAGATGGTTGTAGATGTTAACTTTTAAGTTGAACTTTTTACGTGAGTGAATGTCTTAGACTTTTAGCATGTATTTCTTTTTATCATAAGACTGTCAACCTAGATTAAAGTAAACTAAATAAGGTTTGTATATGAAACACTAAATTTTTAAGTTTA